>JAXIVJ010002833.1:0-85000 GCA_036785665.1 Chirona hameri
TGAATTAAGGGAGGGATGGTTATCCGCGGTAAACGAATCTTAAATAGGATCGTACCTTGGCGCAACTATCCGTATCCCGTTCGAAATATTCGCACTGCACCGAGCCGCGTGCGGCGACAGCCGAGTCGGACCAGCTCACCAGTGACGTCACGCTGATGCGCTGGATTTGGGCGCTAAAATCCCCGGACGACTCTACGTCTCTTATATGGCCTTGGATGTGTCCTCCGCGATAGCATCATGGCCCTAGATACTTTAACAAAGTGAGAACTTAATGGTAGATGGGAAGGGTAAGATAGGTTAGGCATACATGATCATTTTGTTTAGCAGCGATAACATATTGGGATAGTCTGTGTGAATCGTGATGAACATAAAATACCTACTGACAACGTATAACAAAAAACATAATTGACTATAATGTCTAGTGCTGAAAAGCTGAATAGGTAGCTAACAGTATTGTTAACGTGCAGGCATTCACATGCAGAGTTGGTGTTGTGCTGAAAATTTAAGCTGGAAGCTAACAATCCAAGTACATCCACTGGCGGATCCAGGGGGGGGGGGGGGGGGGGGGGGGGGAGGAGGATCAGGGGCAAATGCCCCCCAGGAATTGGGGGGGGGGGCACATTCAATACAAGTGTGCCCCCACACATTCCCAATTTATCATAAAATAGTCTGCAGCAGTCAAAATCCAGCTATCCAGTTACCAGTATCCACATCAACATTCCAGTCAAAAACTGGGCAATTTTGTGCTGCTTTGCAGCATGACACAACTTTTGCAATTACTTTTACAAATTTGGAAAATGGGAAAATGAATTCCAGTAGTTAAGTGCCTGGCAGAGGCTCTCCTTGGTGGTAAATGCTGGCACTGGCAGATCCAGGGGGCAGCAGGGACAAATGCCGGTAACAGTGGGGCCAGCACCATTGTTGCGTCTGGGCAATACAATCAAGGTTCAAGGTTGGTCTGGTCTGGTTGTTGGTCTGGAGTCATGGGGAAGCTTTATGTCACCAGATTCTAGCTACAAGCGAATCTTAGGCCAACCTGATCAAGACTTAATGGCTACAAGCGGTAGGTTTCGTCCCGATCAGACTTCAGGGACTATCCCACCTTAACATTATATTTGAGTTGAGATAGCCATTTTGATGGCTTGACATTGAAACTAAGTATGGTAGCAGTTAAAACAACCACAGTGATCTAATCACTTACCTGGTTCACTTACCTGGTTGGGTTCCAAATCTCATGCGGACAGTAAAGGAGATTGGCAATGATAGGTGGAAACCCTTGGACAAAGGACACACCTAGCGCCTGGCTCCCTTCAGGAGCCTAGGAGCGCAGGAACAAGGCGTCCGCTCAGACAAGAAATTGTCGTACATGAGTGAAAAAGATTTGCAATGAGGAGAGAGAGAGACAAAACTAATACATAAATGTCTGACTAGGGCAAAAGTGTTGTGGCATCGGGGTGAACTTGGATAGTAGCAAAAACAGGATTCAGGCAATGGATGGGAGCCCTAGGGCGCTTCTAACCCCTGGTGAAAAGGGAAAAACTCAAATATCAAAAAGATATTTTAGTTTTATTTTGACATCTGTAAAATATAAGGCCCATGTGTATTTGAATAGGGCCTCTAAACTGACAGCGTCATCTCTCTTTACCTAACTGTTAATATGATAGTTGACTTGTTTTAGGGTGAACCTTGGAGATATTTGCTATGTTTCAATGGTTTGGTAATTGGTTTGTTTTGTATTCAAAGCAGCAGAATTGTTTCAAAATAATTGTGCCCATACTTTGGCAGTGTAAAGGATTTCTGTGTAGCTCTCTAGAGCTCAATATAATGTCATCAACCAAAATATTAAAACTTAACTTTTTATCAATTGAGCACTGTTTGTGAGAAACAAATTGTGTTATAATCTTGTTCAGCAGCAATTACTTCATATTTTGCACTACAAGCAGTGTATGCCGTACATTTGAAAACTTTTGGGAAGGTGGGACAGTCCCTTTAAAGGAAATAGTTCACCTTCAACATTAGTTTTAAACTGAGATGGCAGCTTTGTAGCCCATGTTGGGAAACCCCTATCTGCAAGTTTTCTTGACTGAAAAGACTCCAGCCAAATATATTTGAGTTTTTGGCGAAGGAATGCAGTGCTGGCGAAAGAATGTTGTACTGGTTTTAGCCCGGGCAGAGGCTATACCATCAGCCAATCAGCTTGCAGCTGGTGCTAGCAAGTGATCGCCGGTTGGCACATCTCCAATAGAGTCTATCTTTACACAACTATTTTAGAATCTGATTGGCTGAACCATTGTTTACATTCACGTGATGTCAGGACTCTGACTCAGAGAGTATGCATATAGTTTTGATAAACAATAAAAATGTATGGCCTTCTGTCCTGAATCGGCACAATATAAGGCCATTTTTGACAATATACAAATAAATTGTATTAAATATAATCAAATCGTGTTTGGTAAAAAATTCCAAGGTGAACTATTTCCTTTAATGGCTACAAGCAGTAGGTTTCGTCCCGATCAGAGTTCAGACTTAATGGCCGACCCGATCAGACTTAATGGTCGACCCGATCAGACTTAATGGCTGGGTTAGGTTAGATTAGATTGGTTTAATTAATTCCGATTGGTTCAGCCTACACCTCCTAGCTATTAAATCGGGGCGGCCTAAGATTCGCTCGTAGCCATATCTGGTGACGTCATAAAGCTTCCCTATGACTCCAGACCAACAACGGTGATAGTAACCTTGAACTTTGATTTTATTGCCCGGTCGCGACGGTGACGCCAGCCCCACCGTTATCCAAATGCCCCCTCCCCTCTCCACAGGAATCTGAGAGGGGCATTCAATACAAGTATGCCCCCGCACGTTCCCTGCACTGAGTGTGAAAAACGATGATCTTAGGAGAAAACTTCATGAAAACAGAAGTTTTTTCTTCTCTTGAGCAGCCTTGGAATTTGGGCTGTTTTCTGGACTTTTTGGGTCCAAAGAATTTTGCTCTCTTCATATTTGTTCAGGAAATTTGCTCTCTTTTCGCCTGATCTTACTGACATTGTAGTTACAATATAATTCATTTTTCCTCAGAGGGATTTAATATCTATTACAAATCAGGATTTTTACTTCCCAAGTAAAATAATTAAAACAAAAATGCAAATCTTAACTTGCCTGACAATACAATTGTACTCTCCACCTATGGATGTTTACTTTCCTGGACCAGGTCATGAAATGAAAAATCCAACACTGGGGGGAAGGGTCATTTTGCCCCCAGATTGAGCAGGCTAAAATCTGGGGGGGGGGGGCAAAATTACCCTTATGCTCCCAGGATTTTTGACTGGGGGGCATTTTGAGTACGCTGCCCCCCCCCCCTCCCCCTGCAATTCGCCGCCCCTGCTCAGGGCCCCTCCGACCTGCCCAGGGGCCCCTCCAGTCTGGCTAAGAACTCATCTGGCATGTTCAAGGGGCCTTCCGACCGGCCCAGGGACCCTTTCGATCTAGCCAGGGGCCCCTCTGACTTGCCCAGGAGCCCCTCCGATCTGCCCAGTGAATCTTCTGATCGGCCTGCGCTGGCTGCTTTGTCGCCCTGCTAACATGCTCAAGGGGCCCTCCGACCTGCCCTGGGGCCCCCTCCGTGCTGGCCAGGGGCCAATTCGGCATGTTCAGGGGCTCTTCTTACCCGCCCAGGGGTCCTTTCGGTCTGGTCAGGGGCCCCTCCTATCTGCACGGGGGCCATTTTAACTTTCCAGCGGCCCTATAGCCTTCTAATGGGCCCTTCCGACCTGGCAAGGGACTGCGCTGGCTGCTTTGTCGCCTTGCGACATGCTCCGAGGTCCTTTCGACCTGCCCTGGGGCCCCTCCGTGCTGACTAGGGGCCCATTTGGCATGTTCAGGGACCCTTCAGACCCACCTAGGGGTCCTTTCGGTCTGGCCAGGGACCCCTCTGACCTGCACAGGGGCCTTTTTAACTTCCAAGGGGCCCTCTGGTCTGTCCAGGGGCCCTCTGGTCTTTCCAGGGGCCCTCTGATCTGTCCAGGGGCCCTCTGGTCTGTCCAGGAGCCCTCCAACCTGCTCAGGGGCCCTTATGACCTGGCAAGGGACTGCACTGGCCGCTTTGTCGCCCTGTCGACATGCTCAGGGGCCCCTCGACCTGCCCAGGGCCCCTCTGTGCTGGCTATGCGCCCCTCTGTGCTGCCTAGGGGCCCCTCTGTGCTGGCTAGGGGCCCATTCGACGTGTTCAGGGGGCCCATTCGACGTGTTCAGGGGGCCCATTCGACGTGTTCAGGGGGCCCATTCGACGTGTTCAGGGGGCCCATTCGACATGTTCAGGGGGCCCATTCGACGTGTTCAGGGGGCCCATTCGACGTGTTCAGGGGGCCCATTCGACGTGCTCAGGGGCCCCCTGACGCGCTCAGGGGCCCTTTCGGTCTGACCAGGGGTCCTCTGACATGCACAGGGCTCTTTTGAACGTCCAAGGGGCCCTCTGGTCTTTCAGAGAGGGCTCTGGTGGCACTAAAGGGCCTCTGCAGTCCTCTAAACTCTATAAAGATCACGCTTCGCGTGGTAAAGAACCCTTGATGCCGCGCTTTGCGCGGTCTCGTCGGCCCCTCCTGGCTTCCAGGGAGCCCACTCCCCCCCCCCATCCTTGGCTACGTGCCTGTGTCACATAACATTAACATTTCTCCACCAACCCTAACTGCTTGCTGAGCAGTGGAGGTTTTACTCAGCTGAATGAGGTTAGTGGAGGCGTAGCCGATTTTAGTTGAGGCACAGGAATGACCAGTGGAGAAAATTATGCCTCAATGTAATCCGGACATAATGCCTTGTTCTTGACTGTCATTGTAACCAATAGAAGAATAGTGTTTTGACAACATGCAGGCTCTCATCTCCGGTCCCGTCAGGTACTTCTTATCGTGTCTAACGCCGGTCGGTGAGCCTTGCATATGCAGGTTCCTCCTCTTCCCCTCTGATACCCATAGCCCATGCATTTCCAGGCGAGATGGAACCCCAGGAGGTGGACAGGTGAACGGTTGAGGGCGCTGGAGCAGCCCCATTGTTAGGTGAAACAATTATGGTGCACTGTTCCATAAAGTGGCATATAAGTGGCTGTCTGAGTGTCCATGCTGTTTACAATAGAAATATCCACCACCTGTTCCTGTGCTCTGCTCCATTTTGCCTAATCCAGCAGGATGAAAACCTTCCGGTTGAGGGCACTGGAACAGTCCCAGTGTCCCTCATCCTCCTGCCGCTGACTGGCTAATGTTCAGATCACCTTATTCCTAAAATAGCTATCTTTATGGTAATAACATATAGCGGGAAATCATATGTTCCTCTCCCTGTTGGCAGATTGTCAGCAGAGAATGCTCAAGGTGAATCGAATGCTACAGCCTGTCAGCGTTCTGAGTTTGTTTTGTCATGGAGCAGCCTATAAGAACCAGATGTGGATCGGGCAGAATATATGGACATGTCTCTGCCAGGAGAACCAAGCTGTCAAATATAGTTCTCAGAGATATGCATCAGCAAGAACCACTTAACGCCAGGCTGCACTTTATGGGTAAGATACATGATAATAAGACAAAACTTGTTATGGCTTGTTGTGTTGTACATGGAGCATTTGCTTGTTCAGTGAACGGTCACAGGTAGAAGCCTCACAATAGTAGCATAATATGGTAACACAACCATGAACATCTGGGAATGTCATCGCAAAATGTCCTAATGAATTTATGGTGAGGGATGTAAAGTTCAATAACTATTATTATCAGCAGTCTAGTTCTATGTGCTTTGTCACAACACAGTTGCATGGCTACCTTATTTGTACATTTTTCACAGATAAAGCCCTCAGTGTTTAAAAGGAATGTTTCATCTTTGTATTGGTTTGAACTGAGATAGCCAGCCATAGCCAGGCTGTTATTGAAATGTCGAAAATACTAATGTCATTTCCCCCAGTTTTTAAGCAATTTAATTTCTCATTTGAAAAATGAGGTCTATGCTAGAGCCGCCACTGATTGGCTGACAGCCACTTTGCCAGCAATCCCACTTTGTCAGCCAATCAGCGGTGGTCTGTAGCTCAATAATGACGTCATCATCCCAAATTTAAAACCTTAATTTGTTAAGTTAAATGATCTTTCGGTAAAATATCACCATCGTTTTCAGCAGCACTTGCTTCATATTTTGTCTACAAACAGCGTATATTTTACAACTTTCAGAAAGGTGAAACATTCCCTTTAAAGGGAATACCAGAGACCTGTTCACGGGGTCTGCGGCCGTCGCGGCTCCCGCGGCCAAAAGGGCGGGACTTAATCGTCAGCCAATCACGAAGAGCAGATCCGGAGGAGAGACTCTCCGTCTGCGGCTCCTGCGGTTGCTCGGAGCAGCCGCAAAATAACTTCAACATAAATGGCAAATGGCGCGCGTCTGACAAAGGTTGCGCACTGTTTTGTTGATATCGCAGCTCACTGGCGGTTGTTTGACCAAAAATGACAACTCGTAGTGACTCGTAGATATTCATGTAGTTGAGTGGTTTTGAAGAACATGAGGGTTTTCATGAAATTGCCTATTCGTTGCGAACGCTACAAGCGCCATTTATCGGACGCCATCAGCGGCTGCAAAAGTGCTCAAAGTTGTTCAAATTAAGCTCCGCCTCCTGGCCGCGGGAGCCGCGGCGGCCGCAGACTCCGTGAACAGGCCTCAGGACCAGGAGCACAGCACAAGCTGATAAATTGCCATTCAGACAGGCCTAGAAGTGAAAAGGCTATCAGCAATGGTTTTCTGCTGTCTTCTCCCTCAGCCAGGTTATCTCTCCTCCAGGCCAGGGAACAACTGCTCGAGCAGAAGAAAGTTCAACCCAGCAACTGGCTGGTCAACCCAACAGTGCCAGCACTCCGGTCCGCAAAGTGAAACCATCTTCACGGTTAGACCAGCTAGAATACCTCATGGTGAGTATCCATTGCTGCGAAGTGTTTAGTAATTACTATTTTGCTGGCAGTTATGTTCCAAATGAAACACATTTGGTATTAACCCGCGCCTCGCTGGGGTCTTCAGCCGAACTCGCGGCGCTGGAGGGGGGGGGGGGGGGGAATTTTTACACACCCCCTCGTATCCTCCGAACCAATGACCGCAGTGAGACGCGCAAGGCGGTGATCGAAAGATCTCAGTGAGAAGAATCTAACGCATACCCGAAATTCTTAAAATAAAGTCACACATGGTTGAAAAAACTTTATTGGTCACGGTCAGGTCAAATGTCAAAATTGAGGTATTTGGGGTTTGGGGCTATTCTTTCCATCCAAAGACTTAGATTGCTACTATTATCTCACAAAGTGCTCTCAAATGTATAATGCATCTCCCGCATAAGCACAAGTGAAATTGTAAGTAAAGGTCAAGTCAGGTCACAAAAGGTCACAGGTCCACGAAAGTCATGCGACACATGTACAGCTTATTGTACACGTATAATTCGATAGTAGCAGCCATTTTCACAACCGGGCCGCCCATATTATAATGACCCTCAGGTCAAGGTCAGGTCACAAAAAGGACAAAATTTGAAATTGATTAATATAAGTAAGTCATGTTCCTAGACCAGCTTTGTCTCAGAAATACAGCGGTGGCATTTATTTGTCTGTATCTGGTCACTAAAAGCCGACAAAAACTTAATAAAGAAATGACGTCACAAGTTACTTATACTTAAGCAGCCATAAGTCAGTCAAAAATTAAGATATTGCTTTGAAATTTGGTTTGGGTATCGTCCATACTTGGTTCTTTAATATATCTTCCGTTTTTTTAATATCTTTAAAGAAAATACTTTTGTGGAAATTCTTCAGATTTTCTTTTGAGGGTCAAAAACCCAAAATTTCACAAATCCGAAATAGTCATTTGGAACAGAATGTTATTTCCTTTATTGTAACGTTTTATTTGCGATTTGCATCAAAACTCTATTTTTTTACGATTTTACAAACATTTAACGTTTTCCCGCCAAAAATGGCATGACATGACGTCACTAAAACGTCATTGTCTCCCAAACTACGTCACAAATTTAAATACAATTTTGACAGAAGACGTGGAATTGATGCAGCATAAGGTACTAAAAGTTTCACTTCGATATCTGTCATAGTTTTCAAGTTATTGAGAAAATCCGGAAGGGGTAAAATTTACCCCCCCCCCCCTCCAGCGCCGCGCGGGTTAAGTCTGGTAATGTGTGATTGAATATTGATTGCTTGACACTCGTATCACTTTTCTTGGGTCCCTCTTTTGTTTCAGCAAGTGAGAACCAAGTTTGCACTGAACAGCTCCACTGCATGCTGGTACAATGGATGCATTTCCAGCTACTGTTACTAATCATTTCACCACTCATTTCATGCTGTCCAATGAGTCAGCAGGCGGTGGATCAACATATAACAAAGAGCCTTACATTTGAACTGTAATTGAAGGAGCTTCACTTGAATGTTCTTAATCTATGTTTGTGATAGTTTGACCATACATGATTTCCTTTCCGTGGCAGGCCGAGAAACGCGGAAACCTAAACTCAAGCAGATCGCCTTAAATGTGCAGACGTTTGTGGGACATCGGCATCGCCACAGCTCTTTTCGCTGAATGGTCGTGGCTTCCCCAGGCCCTTTGTGGCAGTTCCCGTGGACAAGTCTTTGAATAACTCCAGAGGTAATACCACATGTTTTTGCTATCATTTTAATACTGAAGATGGTTTAGTGGGCTATCATTTTTTTGGGGGGAATGTAGCATGTTCAATTAACTTTAGTTTGACCCAATGTAATTACCTGCTAGAATACCAGAGGTTGTCCATGTTTTCATGCTACAAGACTCATTTAAATTTCAGAGGCATTGATGTGAACTTAGTTGTACATATGCTATGTGTCTACTTTTGGTGTGCTTGTGTGCTTCCATTTTGTTTGACCATCCGTTTGGCTGTCATTCAGGGGGGACTCTATCTCGGCCTTTCTCCGTCGCTTCTTCTCGTCAGTCGACCGGCAGCGCCAGTGTGACAGACCAGGGTAGTGTTGCGCGTGGTGCCGTACCACCCACCCGGTCCACGCGGAGCAACATGAGTCAACCAGCCGTTCGTGGAACCTCTGCCGGCCACAGCGGGCCGACTGAGGTTAGTCGGCGTCTGCTAATGTCTGAGAGGCTCCTCAAAAGCAGCTGCGCGTTTGTGACAAGACGTCAATACCCGCCAGTTGTATGTCATGTTAGAAAGTGTGAGGACCGTTATTAATATATTAAATCACCACTGGATATAGTTGTTAGGTTGTCAAACGTATTGCTTGCTTTATCCCTTACTCATACAATTATAATAACATCGTCATTATATTGTGAATGTCTTACTAAATTCATCATATCTACTGCATAACTCATCGTTTTACAGAATTTCGGTCTTTCCTTTGCTCATGCTGTTTATTTTTGCACCCCAGAACTACTCCTATGCGTCGGATGCTACCAGCATATCTGATCAGAATATGCTAAGTTATTCGCTAGTGCCAAAAGTGCATGACGAAGGGCAAGCCAATACACCGACACAAGTAGCTGGAACTCGGCCCAGTGCGATGGATACTGAGACGCCTGACCAAGCTCATGCGCCTGAGGTGGGTTTCGTTTGGAGCCGCTGTTGTGTGCCAGCACCTGACACTGTGCAGGGGCTCCGCCACAGGGGGACGGGGGGACGTGTCCCCTCCAATTGTTTTGTCTTAACATTACGCCTATGGGCTTTGCATGGAAGGAATCGACTTCACATTGCTTCTGCCCCCCCCCCCCCCCCCCCCCCCCCCCATTTTCGTGGCGGAGCTCTTGACCCTGTTCTTTCCCACAAATTTATATTGGAAACATGTGAGGTATTGTTACACTAATGTGTATGGGCATGTTGAAATAACGGGTTAAGTAGGTTTCCTGTAAGCTCCAATCATCATCATTATCACCACCACCATCATCATTGGGTTAAGACTGTAGTTTGGGATAGTTCTGTTAGTTTTAGGGGCATTCCACGACAAATCGACCAAAAATTATTCAATTTGACACCCTCATATTGTGAAAATTCTGAAAATGGTTTATATGGTAATCTAGGATGCTTAAAAGAAATAGTTCACCTTCAACATTAGTTTAGACTGAGATAGCATTTTTGTAGCCCGTGTTGGGAAACCCCATATCTGCAAGTTGTATTGACTGAAAAGACTCAAGCCGAATATATTTGATTTTTTGGCGAAAGAATGTGGTGCTGGATCTAGCCCGGGCAGAGGCTACACCACCAGCCAATCAGCTTGCAGCTGGTGCTAGCAAGCGAACCGCCGGCCGCGGGTTGGCACATCTCTAATGCGAGTCTATCCTTAGATACTTTCGAATCTGATTGCTGAGCCATTTGCTAAATTCGCGTGACATCAGGACTCTGTCTCAGAGAGTATGCATATAGTTTTGATAAACAATAATAATTTCAGGCCTTCTGTCCTGAATCGGCGCGATATAAGGCAATTTTTTTACAATATAAAAGTAAATTGTATTAAAAGTATAATCAAATCGTGTTTGGGATTTTTTCTTCAAAGATGAGCTATTTCCTTTAAGCCAGCTGTGACAATATGATAATTTTCAGATCAACGTTCACGAGTTATAGCCTCGGGCTTTGTGAGAGGTCATGTGCAAGGCCATCTTTGATCGCCTGTAGCTTGTCAACGAACAGCACACACGTAATATTATTGCATATGGATGAGCTCGCACTAACGTGAGGAAACTTTTGGCAATTTCTGATTTTTTTTACCCTGTGACCTAGTTTTCCATGAAATACCTTGATCTGTGGCACCTCCATTTTTTGTTGTTGCCTGAAGCCAAATCAGTCTTGATGAATATTCTTTAAAGAAGTAAAACAAACGTTTTTGCCTATAAAGAGTACTTTTAAGCTTCGCCAAAACTCCGGTAGGCGGCGCTGCGAACATCTGTGTATCTGTGTATCTTCGGACTGGGTAGAGATAACGAGATGCAGTAAACGACAGTGGATAGGTCTTAAGTATTCTGAGACGAAAATGTAAAATACTTTTGTAATCTGAGGTCAAGGTCAAGGTCATATTTAAGGTGAAATATTGAAATTGCAACCTTAACCCGCGCACTGCAGGGGGGAGGGTTGATTTCCGCCCCCCCCCCCCTCAGATAGCGAAAAACGGCGGCGCGCAGCGCCGCCGGGTTTTCGCACAACTGTCCGGACATCATTTGCGCACACTTTAAAAAAAAATAACCTCGGGTCATCTCAGGTCAGGTCACCAGACCAGGTCAAGTGACCCCACCTCCAAAAATGTTTGCAGTTGTGCCAAAGCCAGAGTTTTTCACCGATCAGTTTGAAACTTACAGGATGTCATGCGGCCATAAGTACTTACAATTCGTATATCTCGGAATTGTGATATCGGTGACCTAAGGTCAGGTCAATTTCGTAACCTCCCCGTAAGTCAATGGGGAAATATACAAATGCTTCCTATTTCAAGGATATGCATGATATTAGTCCAATTACTTCTGTATGATGTTATAGGATATTCTTGATGATCCAAGTGTAATTTTTGTTTTGTGACCCCTATTGGGTCATTTGAGGTCATGCGAGGTCACCATCACTTTTTTTGTCAATAACTCCCGACATAATGAAGGTAGAGCAGTAAAACAGACATAAATGTGTTTGTCTCGTCGAGACACGTCTTCCCATATGCAACATGCCCTACTTGGGTCACCACTTGACCTTGACCTGAGGTCAAATTGTTAAGTTGACTTAACAAGGTCACCATATATATCATTCGAAGCGCCTTGACAAGATAAACACAATGGCGTAAACAGTTTTCCGTTGTATGTATTAAGTAAAAAGTAAATAGCAAAAAAAAAACGATTTAGCAAAAAAACGAAAATTTTCCCCTTTTTGACCTCTGGAGCCTCAAATATTGATCTGAGATCAAATTTGAGGACTCCTTAGCGATTGTAAATTTCACTGGCTGGCGTTTGCTTTTTTTCCGTTTGTTTATAATAGCATTGTTTCCGAGATATATGGGAATTTCTGGAGCGATGTCCTAAAACAGGAAAAACGGGAAAATTTGACCTTTGATGACCTCTTGTGACCTCAATTTTGACCTGACCTAAAAGAACACTGAAATACTTTCGATAGAACATGTATGGAGCTATCAAATGCCTTTTTCCGCTTCTCGCTACGTAGCGTAGTTTACGAGATCTCAGGGGGGGGGGGGGGAGGCGGCGGAAATCACCCCCCCCCTGCAGTACGTGTTCGGCGCAAAGTCCCTGCAGTGCGCGGGTTAACCCACGCCGTGCCCGTGTTCGGCGCCACTCATCTCATCTCAGGGGGGGGGGGGGGGGGGGGGGGGGCGGAAATCAACCCCCCCTGCAGTTCGTGTTCGGCGCAAAGCCCCTGCAGTGCGCGGGTTAACCCACGCCGTGCCGTGTGTTCGGTGCCACCTTCGCCGTGCCGGGGGTAGGGGGGGGTGGACACCCCCTTCTAACTCGAAAACTAAAAGGGCTAGAAAGAAGTGGAAAAGGGCATTCGAAAGCTCTGGACAAGCACATTCGAAAGTACTTCGATATTTTTTCCTAAAGCCAATATTGAGGTCACCAGAGGTCATCAAAGGTCACATTTTCCAGTTTTAGAACTTCGCTCCAGAAACCCCCATATATCACAGGAACTATGATAGCTAGGAACAAACGGAAAAAGCAATGGAAAGCTGTTAAAATGCAATCTGCAAGGCGTCTTCAGATTTTAGCTCAGATCAACAGTTTAGGCTCCAGAGCTAATCAAATGTCAAAAAGGCGATTTTTTAAAATCAAAACAGTTTTTCACGAATAGCTTTTTACCTAATAACGACAAGGCAATCATTTTGATGCCATCATATTTGTCTCGTCAATGCGCTTCTATTCATGTTAGTGCTGGCCAGGTTAGGTCAACTTACCAATTTTACCTCAGGTCAATGTCAAGTGTTGACCCAAGTAGGTCATGTTACATATGGGAAGACGTGCCACGACGAGACAAACACAGTGGTGTCGGTTTCACATCTCTATCGTCATTATGTCGAGAATTATTGACATATAACTGTTGGTGACCTCGGATGACCTCGGCTGACCCTGTAGGGGTCACTGAACAAAAATAGCACCTAGGTCATCAAGAATGGCCTATAATAACTTGATCCAGAAGGAATTAGACTGATATCTTGGGTATCCCTGGAATAGAAAGCATTTGTATATTTCCCCATTGACTTATAATGGGGAGGTCACGAAATTGACCCGACCTTAGGTCGCCTATATACAAAATCAAAAATATACGAATTGTAGATATATGTGACCTTATGCAATCCTGTAAGTGTAAAACTGATCATTCAAAAACTGTGACTGTGATACAACCACAAGTTTTTTTTTAGATGGGGTCACGTGACCTGGTCTGGTGACCTGACCCGAGATGACCAGAGGTATTTTAAAAACATAATGTGTGCAATATAATGTGAAGCCCGAACAGCGTGTGCCATAAACGGCGGCGCGCAGCGCCGCCGTTTTTTGTTGTTTTTTTATGCAAAAGAATTTCCACTATCCTTGAAAAACCTTAGGGGTGTGTGTCTAAGCACCCCCCCCCCCGGTACGGCGCGTGTTAATATAACCTTGACCTTGGTAGAGATATCGAGATGCAGTAAACGACAGTGGAAGGTCCAAGTATTCTGAGCCGAAAATGTAAGAATACTTTTGTGATCTGAGGTGAAGTTCAATGTCGTATTTAAAGGGAGATAATCGCCTTTTCCCACAATAATGGAGTTAGCACCTGAAATGAATAGACGAGGCCAAAATATGATGTAAATTCATCACATTTTGCATATAAACATTCCTACCGAAAGATATTGGCAGTTTCCTACTGATAAGCGATCCACGCTTATATCGGTCGGTACTCAGCAAATACTCGATAACGAATTCAGTAAATTAACCTCCCTACGCATTGTTATTTATCTTGAAGGTATGCAATATGTCTCCTGCACTCTATCTTTTGCGAATATGTGCAAAATTTGTATGAACAATGAACTATCATTTGAAAAAAAGGTGAATTGAAATCGGCAGTTTAGCTTGGCACCGGCCGGCCGGTGCCAAGCTTAACTACGGCGACCTATTTTGTGTCGGCAATTTGTTTACAAGTGCCCATTCAACAACGTTGAACAGATTGATGCAAAAGCGCCAGATGCGCTTTCCAATAGTGGAGGGAAAATACGGATCATTAATTTTCCCAAATTTCCAACTTTGAATTAGGTAATCATTTTATTTAATTCTTAAATTTAGATCACACCATTGTAATACCATTACGGTAGCCAAATAAGTTGTTGCTAACAAAATCAAAAGGTAATTTTCTCCCTTTATGGTCAAATATTGCAGGTAGCGCCTTGAACACAAGTATGTGTATCTCTAGACTGGGTAGATATCGAGATGCGGTAAATGACAGTGGATATAGGTCTGAGTATTCTTAAACGAAAATGCAAAAATACTTTTGTGGTCTGATGTCAAGGTCAAGGTCACATTAAAGGTCAAATATGGAAATTGTGACCTTAAATATGACCTTGACCTTAGTTCACAAAAGTATTTTACATTTTCGTCTCAGAATACTTAGACCTGTCCACTGTCGTTTACCGCATCTCGATATCTATCCAGTCCAGAGATACACATACATGTGTTCAAAGCGCTACCTGCAATATTTCACCTTAAATACGACCTTGACATTGACCTCAGATCACAAAGGTATTCTTACATTTTCCTCTCAGAATACTTAGACCTATCCACTGTCGTTTACTGCATCTCGTTATCTCTACCCAGTCCGAAGATACACAGATACACAGATGTTCGCAGCGCCGCCTACCGGAGTTTTGGCGAAGCTTAAAAGTGCTCTTTATAGGCAAAACGTTTTACATAAAAACAAATATTAAAAATAAAGTCTGATATGGCTTAAGAAAAAATGCAACTTTTGAGGTGCCACAGATCAAGGTATTTCATGGAAAACTAGGTCACGAGTTCACGGATAAAAAAAGACAAATCGTAAATTGACAAAAGTGTCCTCGCATCAGTGCGAGCTCAACCATATGCAATTATATTACGTTCGTGCCGTTTGTTGACAAGCTACAGGCGATCAAAGATGACCTTACAACATGACCTCTCAAAAATGCCCGAGGCTATAACTCGGTGACCGATGATCTGCAAAATTTAAGATTGTCGCTCTGACGCTCGAGAATACCCTATAAACCCCATTTTCAAAATTTTCACAAATATGAGGGTGTCAGGCCTTGGTCGATTTGTCGTGGAATGTCCCTTTAGTCTTATCGTTTTGATCTCATATTTTCCCTTGTCTGCTCAGTCCGATCTACCGCTGACGAGACGGCCGGCCCCAGAAGATCGTCCCGCCCGGCCACCAGCCAGCAGCCCAGCTCCGAGGACAGCAGAGGACCGCCTGGGGGCGTTGGAGGACAAGACGGATCGAATCCTGGGGCTGCTACAGCGCCTGCTGCCCGGCCGGCTGCCCGGCGAGGACCCAAAAGCAGACGCCAGCCTTCAGCAGCGTGTTGAGGCCGTGGAGAGCAAGACAGACTGTGTTCTCAGTCTGCTGAAGCAGTGCGACCTGCTGAAGATGAAGCGGTCCGGGTGCAAGTGCCAAGTGGACGTGATGTGCCAGTGCCGCAAGCTCCGCAGCGCACGCAGCCTGGATGACCTGCAGGAAGCAACAGACGGTCACTTAGTCGCCGATCGCAACCACGGCGTTTTCTTCTGTGATGTGTGCGTGTACCCTCAGGACGTCGGACAAGCAGTAGATTCCTCCACTGCAGGTGTGTTCAAGTATGATTTTAGCGCGGGCGCCAGCTCTGTGCGGAAAGCGACGCCACTGCCACCGCTCAGAAGTCTCAAAGTGGGCGTCGTAAACCACTTTACATCGCAAACGCACGTAGAGGGTCTGAGAAGCCTGAACACAGACATAAAGCGAAAGTGTGCCGTACGCGGAGAAGTGGCGGAGCTCGCTTTCCGGGGCCTGGGACAGGCGATCCGCTTGCTCAAGTCGAACACGATGCCTACTCCGGAGATGATGGCAGCCCTGACGCTCATCAGGGGTGAGTACGCACCTGTTCAGTCCTGGATTTGTGTTCACCATTATTTCACTGTTTCTTGTGCTTCGTGCCGGACAGTGTTTCTGACGATGATATTGGGTAGCGACAGCGGCTGAGGTTATTTCAAAAATGTTTTGGTGATCACTCATCAAATATGCATTGTTGTACGAAGTCGTTGTGTGGTTGGACTCACCGCCGTGCTCGTCACAGGCGGTCAGTGTAGATACTGAACGCTTACATTGTCATCTGAGAGACCATTGGCTCGACTTGTTTAAGACCATTGTGGAGTTATTTTGTAAGGAAATCATGAGATGATGATTTATGATTTAGTTTCTTTATATTTGGGTGATTTATATTATATTTCTATTTCGATTTAGATAGATTTAACCCGCGAGTTAACTCCCGAGATATATTTCATAACGCGACTTACTGGGGGGGGGGGGGGGGGGGGGCTATTTTTTGCCCCCCCCCTCGGATCTCCGGAACTACTGGACCGAATGAAAAATTAAAACGGCATTCGATAGCCCTGGGAAATTTATCGAGGGAAACATAATACTGTTGACCTCGGGGTCACTGATGACGTCACAGGTCAGGTCAAGTACAACATGTTTGACCGTGTTAAAAGGTCTCGATGGATGAAATTGTCGCGCAAAATTGCGATATTAAACGCATAAGATGTCGATAAATTGGTATGATTCGTGTGTCTGACACTTTTAAGTACCTTTCTAAGCTGTTAATGACCTTGGGTCAGGTCAAGGTCATCCGAGGTCACGAGGTCAAACGGCAGATTACGGTCATTAGGCGTTGTAACACATGTGTATGGGTTTGTTTTTCGTCTAGAACGCGTAAAATGACCTTAGAACATTGTTTGCTCTATATAAATAGAAGTAAAAAGCAAAATCGGAAATGCGTTTTGTATGCATATTCATGCTGTGAGAGGTGGTCGATTTTTGTCATTTAAAGGTCATAACTCAGTCATTTTTGTAGATATCGACTTCAAATTTGGTACACATATTCACCGCACACGTCTCGATAACATTTATTCCGGTTTTTGGATAATTCTGATTTTTTCTTGAAAATTTTGTTTAAAAAAATGTGTTTGGATTTCTCAAAATTTTGAATTAAAAGAACCCTAAAAAATCCGAGATAGCAGTTTGTTAGCCCGGTCTATTGTCAGTCATTTGATTTAAGACAAATGAGTTTGTCTTAAACATCGTACCTTGGACAGCGTCTTCCGCAAACCATTATTTTGCAACAAAAACCGAAGAACATGACGTCACTGTGACGTCATTCCCCGTTGACCTATCATAGCCTCATATTTTTCCTTTTGCCAACATGTGTAGAATTGATGTGAGAGAAGGTACTGCAAGTTCTGTGACGATACCGGTGTTCGTTTAGGAGTTATTGCAAAATAACGGGAGGGGGGGGGGGGAAATAGCCCCCCCCCCCAGTAAGTCGCGGGTTAAGATGATTTAGTTTCTGCACCGCGACTACCAAGGTAATATCGGGGAAGCGGTAGGCACAGTAGTAATGCCAGCAAGTTGATGTGGGTCATTAAGATCAAATGCTTCTGGTAAAATAGTTCCTGCGCATTAGCCAAGGAGTGAATTGCGGGGATGTAATTTCGTTACCATTACTGGAGAGGTGATTATGCTGAGTTCATGATTACGATGTTTCAGATGCTGCTGGAAGCACTCCGCGTGGCGGATCACCTGTGTCTCGATCAACAAAGAGTGACAGTGCCGGAGTGACCACAGCACGAGTCGCGTCAGATCGGCCATCGTCTCCAGATAACACCGTCCACCGGAGTACAGCGACTCTTCCTTCTGAACACCTGCCAAAAGCGTCGCCGCCGCCTGAGAGCAGCCGCGACAGTACTCCAGTGAGCGCAGTCGGACCTGCGGTGTCCAAAGACAAAAGTGATCTCGAAAACGGAGGGTTAACGAGCGGTCCCGCTTCATCTCCATGTGAAGGAAACGAATCTCCTGAAAGCTGTCATATGGAGAGGAGTTCTTCTAGACCGTCGCCGCGCAAAGGAAGCGAGATCCTCGAGGACAATCGTCAAGTTGACTCTCCCATGCCACCCATGCTCCACGTCAACGTCCTCGAGAGAAATAGCGGTGTAGATTCAAACCGGTCATCTCGACGACAAGAAAGCGCCCCTGACGTGTGTGCAGGTACCTCGTCCAGCCAGTCCTGTGTGGAGCGGAGTGAAGCAGATACAGGCAGTCCTACGGAGACGCCATCAAGACCAGCTGCGCGACTAAGGTCGTCCGCACGCCGACGCCGACTGAACGACCTGCCCACGGCCCTCGTGTCGGGTCCCTCGAGGCCCGACACGCTGTCATGTTTAGGTACGTAAGGTGCTGAAGTGTGACGAGATGATGAGGGAGAGCTCTCAAAGATGGTCTGATTGTGCGAACCCAATCGACTGTCATGCTGCCGGCAAAATTATTTATCAACAGGTTGAAAGAATTTGACCAGGAACTGTTCATGCAAACTTAACTCAAATTGAACTCCTTATGCAACTTAATTAAAACTTAAAACTTAGCCCTCGCCCTACGGGAACATTGTTCACCTTCGCCCTACGGGGGGGTCCTAAAAAGACCCCCCTGTTAACTTCCAAACCAAGCAACATAGAGCAACGCGGTAAGAACCAACATGTTGCCCGTCATGTTTGGAATATAACGGTATGCAATTTTTAGGTTTCGGGTCAACGAGTGACCTTCCAGGTCAAGTGAATGACCTCGATCGACCACGTCCAGAACAGCGATTTTGCTCCGTCAGAAAACCTCAAAATTAGAAATTGATTAATGTAAATAAAAAGGCATGTAATATAATAAATAAATAAAAAGGCATAAAAAGGCTAGACCAGTTTTGTCTCAGAAATACAGAAAAGGTAATTATTTATTCGTATATGGTAAAAAAAAGTAGAAAAAAAGTTATTAAAAAATGACGTCATGAGTTTTTTACACTTAGGAAGTCAAAAATAGAGATACTGAGAGACACTGTCACATGGTCAAAAATAGAGATAGTGCTTTTAAATTTGGTTCGAGTATTATCCATACTGAGTTCTCTCACATATTTTTTTAAAACATATTTGAAAATTTTGATTTTGTGGTGATTAAACAAAATAGTTCTTGTTCATTTTATGGGTCAAAAACCCAAAATTTCGCAAATCCGAGATTGCCATTTTAAATAAAAAGACATTTTACATCTTTGCTGAATTGCGTTTGCAATTTGATTCAAAATTCTGTTTTCTACGATTTTTGCAAACATTTATCGTTTTTCCACCAACATGACGTCATCAAAACATCATTATCTCCCAAATTTCTCAACCAATTTCAATCAAATGTTTACAACATACGTATAATTGTTGCAAACTCAGCTACTGACAATTTCAGCTAGATTATCCGCATGAGTACAAAGTTATGCAAGAAAACCCTCAGGGGGAGGGTCGTTTTAGGACCCCCCCCCCCCCCCCCGTAGGGCGAGGGTTGATGCGAACTCCTTATGTTTTAGCGAATACATATGTGTGGTGACCATGTTTCAGATTTTATCAAGTATGAACCTTGGGACGGCATTGACCTAATACAGCCTGGTCGTGGGACGGAAACGGACCTGAAGCGCTGGAATCTGAACAGCAATCCGGTTCCTTACATTGCACTTGGTGAGTTGGTGTTGTAGTTTCTGACTTATCTCGCACAACTGCTGACCTTGATTTGGCTGAATGTGTTTGCGATATTGACAGCCTTGTAAAATGCTGTTTCCCTTCAGAAACCATTTTCTCGGTGATTCGCGGTGCCCTTAAACTCCGTACATCACTGCTCAGAGTGACATTGACGTCAATTGTCAGTTGCGGCGCCCTTAAGCCCCAATCATCATCATCATCATCATCAACAGAACCCAGTTATTGGTGGAAATTGTTGACGTAGCTGCAACATGTGTTGCGTACGCACTGCCGATATCCTGCCGGTCTATTGAGAAGCCTATATAATTTAGGCCGGGTCAGCAAACAGATCTCAGATTAATAGGGAAATTATCATGCGCTATGTCATTCATTACAAGCTTACATGAATTTTGTGATAAAAAATCAAATTTGGAGGTGCCAACCGGCCTCTTTTTAGGGACACTTGCCATTTTTTCGTCAATATCGTACATTTTGGCATGAATAAAAAAAAATCGTTGATATTTTCGAATTCTCCGTATGCTGTTTGACAGCCGTAGCGATTTTCATAAAGTTATCATATACATTGAAGCTGGTTCTACGCATTTCCTGTAAGGATTTTAAGGCACCCGCTCGCAGCGCCATCTATTGAGCGGAATTGCAGTCTATGTACTAGGTGCTAGGTACTAGGTTCCGGTTGCGGAGGTCTGCAGAGGGGCTCCACACGCGATGAAATGGAATACCAACAGGTTAACTCAGTGGAAACTGGATCTGGAAACAGGACAGGTACCGAGCCTCACGTCTGGAGACAGGACAGGTAACATGCTAGGAAATAGGATAGGTACCGGGCTTCACGTCTGGAGGCAGGACAGGTACCGGACCTCACGTCTGGAGACAGGACAGGTACTGGGCCTGGAGATAAGGACAGGTACCGGACCTCACGTCTGGAGATCGGACAGGTACCGGGCCTGGAGATAGGATAGGTCCTGTCCTGTCTCGAGAGGCGGATCAACTCATGCAGTCCAATTTGTTTGGCACGCACTCCTCCCCACCCACTTTACATAATTTTGCCATGGATCTGCTGGTGTTCCATTTCAGTGCGTGTGGAGCTCCGCTGCAGACCTCCTCAGCCGGGAAACTGCACCTGATGCATAGCAAGTTCGCTCAATAGATGGCGCTGTGAGCGGGTGCCTTAAAATCCTTTCGGGAAATGCAGAGAAACAGCTTCATTGCCCATGATAACTTCATGACAATAACTACGGTTGTCAAACAGCATACAGATAATTCAAAAAAATTATTTTAAATTATGATTTATGATTTAATGAAATTTATGAAGTGAAAATTAAAATGAATGATTTATATTATATGAAAATTATTATTTCGGTGTAATACTCGTGTGTAGTCACTAAATTCGCTATAACTCTATTTTTTTCTCTCGACGAAATTGGCTAATTTTGTTCACAGAAGACGTCAAATCGATGTACAAGAAAATACCCGAAGTTTCACGTTGATAACGCTATTGTTTTTTTGTTTTTTTAGCTATTACGACAATTCATCAGGGGGGGGGGGGCGTTAAACGCCCCACCCCCAGTCAATGGCGGGTTAAGCAGGGCGTTCACACGTTTCCTTCCTGGTGCGTTTCAGATGCGATTAAGCGTGAACTGGACGTCTCCGATGTGATCATGGCCGATATCCCCCACCTGAAGACAGAGATGCCGGACCGTTGACGGCGCTGCAGGCGTCTCCAGCGGCCTGAGATGATGTACCATCACGACGGGTGTAGTGACGGCCGGCGCCGGCGGTGCAGGCGTCTCCAGCGGCCTGCGATGACGTACCATCACGACGGGTGTAGTGACGGCCGGCGCCGGCGGTGCAGGCGTCTCCAGCGGCCTGCGATGACGTACCATCACGACGGGTGTAGTGACGGCCGGCGCCGGCGGTGCAGGCGTCTCCAGCGGCCTGCGATGACGTACCATCACGACGGATGTAGTGACACCAGTTGGGCCATGATGGGCGTCCAGGTGACAATAGCGATATGGCGAACCAAGTCCGGTGACGCTAGATGACACACCGTCTAGATGACTGCGCTGTCCAGAAGCGCACACATCGAGACGGTTCGAGACATCGAGACATCGAGACATCGAGACATCGAGACAGACCAGCACATCGAGACGGCCGTGTCATCTATATCGGTTTTACCATGTGGACGGCTGTGTCATTCACGGGGCGCTGAGCCCGGCTCAATGGTGTGGCACGAGCTGTGCCTTTTTGAGTCCGTCCATGCGCCGATCTGCGGTAATGTCGTAGGAGCTTGTCTCTGATAGGATGCTGCGGTCTGTGCCGTTGCGCGACAATCAACACATCATTTGAGGCCTGTTGACGTAACCTGACGCCTGGGGTTGCCGAGCCGGACGGTAGTGGTGCACACCGTTTACAAAGTACACGAGGCTGCTACAATGATACAAAACAAGTGCTGCCTGAAGGATATACGTATATTGAGTTACGTGTATTGGATCAGTTCTTTCGGTACGCCTCGTCAAAGTTTTGGTAGAAATATTGTCTGCTTTAGGGTTGCCAATAAGATACTGGCTGCTCAGTTACAGGTGTTGCAGGGTTTGGGAAGTCTGGTGTCAGGCAGACGTTCTTGTAGAGAATGTTATCGCACTTCATGCACATGGTTGTAACAGCCCATGTACCCGAAGCCAACAATCTTTCATGGAACATATGTAGTTTGTAGGGTCGTGATGTTCGGCCGGGTTGTATATAAGGGGTACTGTAATGCTAAGCCCATTGCTTTTTGGCGTGCCATGATTGTTCTGTGATGTACGCGTTCCCCAGGTTACCTCTTCACCCACAGGTTACCTCCGGAGTATTGTGCCCCGTAGTAGTGTCATTTGGACATCATTTTGGTCGGTAGCAGTGTCTCACCACACATATATGCACTCATCTCTCACCACACATTCCACCATCGCATCGATGCCACCTCGCACCACATTTGGGTACTGTTTTTGCAGTTGCGCCTACTCGTAATAAGATGGCATGTTGTTGAGGTTGTGCTGAATGCCGTGCATGGTAATCGAGTGCGATGGCAACTGATGCGATGGCAACTGATGCGATGGCAACTGCCATGTAATTTGTAATACATTGGTATACGATTTTAAGATTTGAAGTCTGTCTGTCGTTCCACGATGAACCAATCATAAGCGAAGGAAAGCATGTGTCTGAACACCTGGACAGGATGTTCAGGGGAACACCTGGACACGCGCCCTGGAGGGCCTCTGCTAATTACACTCCCTGCAGGGGGGGGGGGGGGGGGCGGATTTCGCTCCCCCTATGATCTCGAAAACCACGCAACGTAGCGACAAGCGGAAAACGGCGTTAGATAGCTCGAGACAAGCTCTATCGAAAGTATATCGTTTTTAGGTCAGGTCAAAATTGAGGTCATCAAAGGTCAGATCGTTCAGTTTTAGGACTTCGCTTCGAACACCCCCAAATATCTCGGGAACTATGATAGCTAGCAACAAACGGAAAACAGCAATCGAAAGCTCTTGAAAAAATACAACCGCATAGGTGTCCTCAGATTTGAGCTCAGATAGTTAGAGCTCAGATTAGTTAATAGTTTAGGCTCCAGAGATCATCAAATGTCAAAAAGGTTATTTTTTGGCAAACCTGTTTTTCGCAAATAACGTTTTAGCTAATAAAGATAAAGCAATACGTTTGACGCCATCGTGTTTGTCTCGTCAAGGCACTTCGAATCATATTCATGTTGACCAGGTTAGGTCAACTGAGAATTTTGACCTCGGGTCAAGGTCAAGTGGTGACCCAAGTAGGTCATGTTGCATTTTGGGAGACGTGTCTCGACCAGACTAACACAGTTTTCACTTCTATCTTCATTATATCGATAGTTATTGACAAAACAGTGTTGGCAGTCACGAAATTTACCCGACCTTAGGTCACCGATATACAAAATCCGAGATAAACAAATTGCAGGTATGTATGACCTTATGCAGTCCTGCAAGTTTGAAACTGGTCGGCCTAAAACTGTGGCTGCGGTACTACTATACACGTTTTGGAGGTGGGGTCATCACGTGACCTGGTCTTGTGACCTGACCTGAGATGACCCGAGGTCAGTCTCGTCTCGTCTCGATGTCTCGATGTCTCGATGTCTCGAACCGTCTCGATGTGTGTGCTTCTGAACAGCGCAGTCATCTAGACGGTGTGTCATCTAGCGTCATCGGACTTGGTTCGACATATCGCTATTGTCACCTGGACGCCCATCATGGCGCAACTGGTGTCACTACACCCGTCGTGATGGTACGCCATCTCAGGCCGCTGGAGAAGAGTCTTTTACATAATATGGGTAGTTCATTTCCGAACAGGTATGCAAAAAATGGCGGCGCGCAGCGCACCCGTTTTTACGCTATCCTCGACAAAACGGAGGGGTGGGCGGATTTCGCCCCCCGCCCCTCCAGGGCGCGTGCTAAAGATACGAATACCACATTGTTAAGCCGGTGTACAGCCTAGTTGTTTTCGTTTACCGTCCGATTTGCTCGCAACAGGCCTCAAATAAATCGTCATGCCAGCTTGCGTCACGGTTCAGAAAATGTCACCAAGTGGTCAAAGGTCAAGGTCACGGAGACGAATACGACTAGGCTGTACACCGGCCTAACAAATTTATTCGTCTTCGTGACCTTGACCTTTGACCTATGGGTGTCCTTTTATTGACCGTGACGCAACCTGGCGTGACGGCGATTCCTTTGAGGCCTGTTGCGAGCAAATCGAACGGGAAACAAACAAACTAGGCTGTACACCGACTTAAAATGTAGCATTCGTCTCCGTGACCTTGACCTCTGGGTGACATTTTCTTGACAGTGACGCAAGCTAGCGTGACGACGATTCATTTGAGGCCTGTTGCAAGCAAATCGAACGGGAAACAAACAAACTAGGCTGTACACCGACTTAAAATGTAGCATTCGTCTCCGTGACCTTGACCTCTGGGTGACATTTTCTTGACAGTGACGCAAGCTAGCGTGACGACGATTCATTTGAGGCATGTTGCGAGCAAATCGAACGGTAAACGAAACTACTAGCCTGTACACCGTGTTGTGACATTTCGATGACCTCTGGAGGTCAAACCGTGCGCTCTAGGGCACAACTGATAGCATATTCGTGCATAACTCGACGAAATCTACACATATAACCTAATTTGGGGCAAATCGGAACTCGACGCTGAAAACGAATACGAATACGACGCTAACTTGACGCACATTGATTAACTGTTGCGGGCACATTACATGCGAGCAGCGCCGATCCAACATAAATATGTCATTTGTTTATTTGTTTATTTATTGACAATGAGCAACAGGCATTCACCCAATTACAGCTCAAGTCGAGTAATTAAAACACGACGACACGACAGCAGCAGACACACGCACACAGTTGACAACAGACGAGGCAAATATGATAACGAAAATGTATGTATGAAATTAAATGTAATATGAAAAAAAAATCATGAAAACATAGGAACTTAGCCGCACATTCGACCCATTCACACTCCTACAAAATATGTCCGCGCGCCGCGCACGTGCGCACAGAGCTGGGCAGCCGACACAGACGGCGATTGGCCGGAGACGGTGTTGGCCAAAAGCCGGGCCCGGTCCGTCTCGGCACGCCCGGCCGCTCGCCCGTCCTCGGCACGCCCCAGCAGCACGGCAGCGCAGCACCAACCTAATCGGCGACCTAAAAACACGCCACGCCTGCATGGACACATTACACATTTACACGAAGTGACACATTAAAGCTTTCAACAAAAACAAGTGTCCGGCGCGGGCACTGGCGGATCCAGCCACTCCGTTTGGGGAGGCCAAAGACTCAGGACTGGCGGATCTAGGGTTCGAGTTTGGAGGGCTAAAATTTCGCTCCGTTGTTTCATCACCGAACAGTTGTTGACTGGGGGGGGGGGGGGGGGGGGGGGGGGGTAGATCCTCAGCGCCACTGACTGCTGCAAAGCTGACTCTGCGGCGCTCAATCATGTCCACTGAGGGCCCCCCGCGCCACGCCACGCCACGCCGCGCCGCGCCACGCCGCGCCCCGCCCCGCCCCGCCGCGCCGCGCCACGCCGCGCCCCGCTCCGCCACGCCACGCCACGCCACACCACGCCACACCACGCCACGCCACGCCACACCACGCCACGCCACACGCCACACCCCCGCTCCGCCACGCCCCGCCCCGCCACGCCCCGCCGCGCCACGCCCCGCCCCGCCCCGCCACGCCACGCCACGCCACGCCCCGCCACGCCACGCCGCGCCGCGCCACGCCCCGCCACGCCACGCCACACCCCGCTCCGCCACGCCCCGCCACACCACGCCACGCCACGCCACGCCACGCCACGCTGCGCCGAGCTGCGCCGCTACGTCGCCTCCTGCGGTCACATCTTGCCGCTCAGATATTGCAGTTCGTCCAGCTTGATCGGGATGCCGAGGCTGGTCATGATTAGCTTGATCGGGATGCCGAGGCTGGTCATGATCAGCTTGATCGGGATGCCGATGCTGGTCATGATCAGCTTGATCGGGATGCCGAGGCTGGTCATGATCAGCTTGATCGGGATGCCGATGCTGTTCATGATTAGCTTGATCGGGATGCCGAGGCTGGTCATGATCAGCTTGGTCGGGATGCCGATGCTGTTCATGATTAGCTTGATCGGGATGCCGAGGCTGGTCATGATCAGCTTGGTCGGGATGCCGAGGCTGGTCATGATCAGCTTGATCGGGATGCCGATGCTGTTCATGATCAGCTTGGTCGGGATGCCGAGGCTGGTCATGATCAGCTTGATCGGGATGCCGAGGATGGCCATGAACAGCTTTGGTGCTGCAGTGCAGGTCCCTGCTGCGCGTGTTCTGCACGTCTCTCTTCAGCTCCTCCATGTCCCCTTGAGCTTGGCGCGCCGGTTCTGGAACCAGATGATGACCTGCGCGTTGGAGAGGCCGAGAGATAGCGCCATCTCGTCCCGGCCGGCAGGTGAAAGGTACCTCTGGTACAGGAAGCGCCTCTCCAGCTCGAAGATCTGGTGACTAGTGAAGGCGGTGCGGGGTTTGCGTTTCTTGGCCGAAGGCCGAGCGGCGAACATGCTGGCTCCGTCACCTGCAGGCAGATAGGGCTACGTCATGGCCACAGCCGAGCAGGAAGCCGCGAGTGGAGAGCTCCGGTCGACACTTGTGAGCGGAGTGAGCGGAGTGGTGCGATTGGTGAGCGGAGTGAGCGGAGTGGTGCGATTGGTGAGCGGAGTGGTGCGATTGGTGAGCGGAGTGGTGCAATTGGTGAGCGGAGTGGTGCGATTGGTGAGCGGAGTGGGCGGAGTGGTGCGATTGGTGAGCGGAGTGAGCAGAGTGGTGCGATTGGTGAGCGGAGTGGGCGGAGTGGTGCGATTGGTGAGCGGAGTGAGCGGAGTGGTGCGATTGGTGAGCGGAGTGGTGCGATTGGTGAGCGGAGTGGGCGGAGTGGTGCGATTGGTGAGCGGAGTGAGCGGAGTGGTGCGATTGGTGAGCGGAGCCGATGGAGGCCGGTTGAGTGTGTCTGACGAAATGACCAATCTCGGGACATGGAGCAATGGACAGTCACTGTGGACACCGTGCAGTCGACACTCAACTTGAAAACTTTTACTATTCAAGCAACTGCTTTTGTCATCAACACCATCCTGTTCGGATAAACGGTCTATTCTAGCATTGCCACTTACCATGCCCTGCTGCTCTTTGTACTGTCATTTAGCTCAGTAACCGTTTGAATGCACCGAAACGCAGCTGTACATTGGCCGCAACACCGCGTGCTGACTAAGGCCGCCACATCGGCCGCCACACCGCGTGCACACCGGCCGTGTCACGCATCCACTGTCCTCAGCTAACGTCACGCATCCACTGTCCCCAGCCGACGTCACGTCACCAACTGTCCCCAGCCGACGTCACGTCACCAACTGTCCCCAGCCGACGTCACGTCACCAACTGTCCCCAGCCGACGTCACGTCACCAACTGTCCCCAGCCGACGTCACGTCACCAACTGTCCCCAGCCGACGTCACGTCACCCACCCCTTACGGCAATGAGGGATCACTATCTGCATGGGGCTCCGGTGGACAGTTGCGTCTGTTAGGAGGCATACATTGATTTTTCGCGGATGCTCAACCCGAATATTGCCCAAATGTTTTTTGTTCTAAAAAAATGTGAAAAAACAAAATTGTTAAAAAAAAAAAAATATATATATTTCCATTTGTTTATATCATGAATGGATTGCTGACAAAATTCTGGTCCGGATAGTTTACTTTTTAATCAAATTATCGAACCTGAAATGTTGGCTACAAATGGAACAGAAATGTGTCCAAAAGCTTGAAAATAAGGCTGAACCAAGCATTTCAAGGGACACATTTCTATTCCATTTTTATCCAACATTTCAGGTTAGATATTTTGATTAAAAGTAATCTATGGGAACCACAATTTTGTCAGCAATCCATTTATATAAAAAATACAACAAATGGAAATATTGTTTAATATTTCTTTCTTCTAAATTTTTTATTGATTTATTTTGAAAACATTTTTTTTTTTTAGTAATATTCGGGTTAAGCATCGGCGAAAAAAAATATGCCTCCTAACAGACGCAACTGTCCACCGAAGCCCCATGCAGATAGTGACCCCTCATTGCTGTAATGAGTTAATACACCCCAAAACTTTAAGCCTTTTGAGAAACCCCTAGACCAACTCGAATATAGATAAAATGGCACCATTTAACTCGCCAATGGCACCATTCTCTCGGAGAACCACATTAGTCTGAGCACCAATACTTTTCAACAATTGTTTTTGGGACACCCTAATCAATATGCTGTGTTCAAACAGCAATCAGTTTTATACTTTAGTCCCTTTGAGCCGCTGGAATTTATATAAATGAGTGTTATAGTAGCATGCTTAGTATAATTTCAATGGTTGAAGAACTCTACAATCCATGCTAAGTAAGTTTTTTGAAGTATTTTATAGAAGGGGTACCTATTGCTGGGCGATAGCGAAGAAGATTCGCGAAAATAAGTTACCCCTCCAGGGGCGGAGACATGCCCCCCCCCCCCCAAGGTCGTGGATGGCTGACACGGCCCGCTCTACCTCCCCCTGCTCAACAACTCGCTAACGGCCTGCTACCACCCCCCCCCCCTCCGTCAACAACTTTTGACTGCGACTGCGTCCCCCAGTAAAAAATATGTCGACGCCCCTGGTGATAAGTCGCTCACTAACGACAACAATCTGCTTATATCTTTGCCAAACCATTAATATAGACCATTTTACATTAATAACTGACATGCAATACTATTGAGTTATATGTTGAAATTAATGTGACAGAACAACACTAATCTCGAAGAGTCTTATAAACCGTTAGACGCTGGCTTCTTCACTGATATTACCGATGTCTGCCTGCACCACCCGGCCCTCGTTCCACGCGACTCTTGAGCGAACTGAACTTGCCCCGCCCAGCACGGGTCGACCGTTCAGCCCCCACCAGTAACAGTTGGCAGCATTCGGGCGTTTGGGCGTTAAAAATCTACTACACCATAGGGTTCCCATGTTAAATCGACGATTTTCAGACGAGGCTGGCTCGTAACCTATGGAACATATTTTAAATCTGACTTCTGGAAAAGATAGCTACAAGCCTTGGCTACAACGTTTTTATTTACCATTTTTCTATTTTCCAAGCGAAAAGTGGTCAAATGGGCTTGGGGGATAACCAATGTCGTAACGCCCATTGCCGACCGTGGTTCGAATCCCAGAGGCACCAAGTATTTTTGCGTTGGACCCAATGCATAGATAGTCATGATTCATACATCATTCGTTATGCCGGCCTTTTCTCATCTCACACCTCCCTGATTGACCTCTAATTGGTGACCTGGGATGTCACAGAAGCCAAGCTAGGTAAATATGTCATGTAGCTCCAATTATATATAGTGTGCCGTGTGCGCCGCCACATCAACGTAGTTTTATCGCTTTTGGCGGCCGAATCCTCTGATTTTGGCACATCTCATGACAATTATTGACCTTCCATATCCTTCAGTGACCTTATAAATGTACGTGATCACTGAGTCAAAGCCAATATCTCATTAGCCATTATTAGGTCAAACCATTTTTTTTTTCGCAGTGTTTCCACAATATTGTAATATATGTTGGTACCTTTAATTTTAATATTCGATAATGAATGTAACTTTATGTTCAAGATGTACTAACATAATATTGATCTATTTCATCTCCAAAGCTTACAATCGACATTCACTGCAATGGGTTTGGGACATTAGGTATTTGTCTCTGGCAGAAATGACATCAACATGCTGATGCACCAAGTCATGGTGGCAGCAGCCACATTCAAGGTCAGATCAAGAGGAGCTGGAAGGCAGCGCAGCCCACCCCCAGACATAAGGGAATTTAAATGTAAAACTTAGCCACTTCAGTCTATCAATGACTTGGAACTTTGAGACGATAGGATGGCACGGTCAGAGCCTGAGCCTGCACCAGAAGCATTGCTAGCATTGGGCCTGGCCTAAGAAAGCCATTCAATCAAAACATTCAGCAGTATTTAACAATATCAAAGCTATGATCTCGTTATTATGTGTTTCACAAGAAATAGTCACAACATCCCCACAAACTACTTTATTTAGGATTTAGGTAGGTGACCACCTACCAACATGCCTACCGCAGGATCATGGATGGCTCATCATGAATTTGTATATCTCAAAATAAAAGCACAACGAATGTATTTCGCGCGTTATAGTTGAGTTTTCGTGACCGCTTCCAAATCCACTACAGTTGCACTACAGGTACTGAAATATACACTACTTCGACTACTACGTCGTATATTTGGTGGAATTAAATTAACTAAATGAAGATATAATCTATGGAAATACAAGTTATTGATATCAAATAATACTGTCAATTTATAATAGACAAAACAATTACCAGAGAAATTCTATATTGTCTCATTAATTTGGGCGTTAAATTCCTTACTGTTATACCCGTTTTTCTATTACCCTGGGTCGACCCGTCCTCGGTCACGTGACCTCCGGCCGAGGACGGGCCGCGGCCAGCCGACGCCCAGCCCGGCCCAGAACGCGTGGCAGGGGTAGGGGAGGGAAGGATGAAGGCCGGTGGTAATATTTGACTGCTGATGATTTGTATGTGTGTATGTAGGTATTCAAATGAGAGTATTAGTGGGAGAATTAGTGAAAGTATTGTTAAGTTTTCACAGTACCTCAATTTGACGGGTGGGATGTATCGCAAACTTCAACGAGCCTCGCCGCTTAACGACTCGAGTGAATAAAATGAACTATGCGCACAAACGTTCAAACGAAGCATTTAATTTGTATGGGACCGGCTTAACCTCACTTGGGAGTAGATACTGCTTCCGTGCGTGTGTAAAACAATTACCAGGCATCGCATTTTACAGCACTCAATGGGTTAACCCGCCATTGACGGGGGGGGGGGGGGGGGGCGTTTAACGCCCCACTGATTAATTTTCGTAATAGCTTCTGACCTGTTCAAAGACTCATCTGAGATCCGCGAAATGCCATCATGTGGAGTGGGTGATATATATTAAATACAAAGAGGGCTTACTTTACAAGAAAAAATAAATTGGAGCTTGCGGGCATACTGTAACACCCTTCGTTAGCGATTAAGCGGCATTCGGTAACATGTCATTGCCCGTCTTAAAGACGGGCAATGACCTGTTACCGAATACTTCTTAATCGCTGACGAAGCGTGTTACAATATACCCGAAAGCTCCGATTTTAATATTTGTTTCTTGTGGAGTAAGTCCTCTTTGTATTTATTCCTCATCTGGCAGCTCTACGTGCATTGGGTCCTTACGGTCTGACCAGTGACTCCTCTAACCTTCCAAGAGGCTCCTCTTGTGAATGAAGGGGCCCATTCGGCCTGTTCAGAGGCCCTTCCGACCTGGTCAGGGACTGAACTGGCTGCTTTGTCACCCTGCCGACATGCTCAGGGGCCCCTCCGACCTTCCCAAGGGCCCCTCCAGTCTGGCTAGGAACTCATCCACCATGTTCAGGGGTCTTTCCGACCGGCCCAGGGACCGTTTCGGTCTAGCTAGGGGCCCCTTTGACAGGCCTCCGATCTGCCCAGCGACTCTTCTGGTCGGACTGCGCTGGCTGCTTTGTCGCCCTGCCGACATGCTCAAGGGGCCCTCCGACCTGCCCTGGGGCCCTTCCGTGCTGGCTAGGCACCAATTCGGCATGTTCGGGGGCCCTTCTTACCCGCCAAGGGCCCTTTAGGTCTGGTCAAGGGGCCCTCCGATCTGCACAGCACATGGACATTTCGAACTTTCCAGGGCCCTCTGGTCTGTCCAGGGGCCCTCCAGCCTTCTAAGGGGGCCCTTCCAACCTGGCAAGGGACTGTGCTGGCTGCTTTGTCACCTTGCGACACGCTCCGAGGGCCCTCCGACCTGCCCTGGGGCCCCTCCGTGCTGATTAGGGGCTCATTCGGCATGTTCAGGGGCCGTCCTGACTCACCTAGGGGCCCTTTCGGTCTGGTCGGGGCCCTCTGACCTGTACAAGGGCCCTTTTAACCTCCCAGGGCCCTCTGGGGTCTGTCCAAGGGCCCTCCAACCTGCTCAGGGCCCCTTACGACCTGGCAAGGGACTGCGCTGGCCGCTTTGTCGCCCTGTCGACATGCTCAGTGGCCTCTCAAACTGCCCAGGGGCCCCTCTGTGCTGGCTAGGGGCCCATTCGACGTGTTCAGGGGGCCCATTCGACGTGCTCAGGGCCCGCCCTCTGACCCGCTCAGGGGCCCTTTCGGTCTTGCCAGGGGCCCCTCTGACATGCACATGGCTCTTTTGAACGTCCAAGGGGCCCTCTGGTCTTTCAGAGAGGGTCCTGGTGGCCCTAAAAGACCTCTGAAGTGCTCTAAACTCTCTAAAGACCACGCTTCGCGTGGTAAAGAGCCCGTGATACCGCGCTTCGCTCGGTCTCGTCGGTCGTTTTCGGCCCTCCTGGCCTCGGGGGGGGGGGGGGGACCCGCACCCGAATGCGTCGAATGGGCCCCTAGCCAGCACAGAAGGGCCCCTGGGCAGGTCGAGAGGCCCCTTAGCTACGTGCCTGCTGAGAAGGCTCACGAAAGGGTTCTTCCTCCTTATCATAGGGCTCTCTCACAAACTAGGAGGGTCCTTGTATTGTGTGAGAGGGCTTTGTATCCGCTTCTCATGGTATTTTACAACAACATAAAATGACGGTCGCCAGGCCGTGTGGTTGCAGCCGGGCATAGGGGGCCCGGCAAAATCTCCTGGGTACAGGAGCACCATTTGCACCCCCCTGGCTACGCCTCTGTAGTTGACGTTATTTTCTTGGTGAGGTTGTTACGTTGCCCAGGTTGTTATGGTAATGGTTTAGTTTATACATAGGTATAGCTGCCGAAAAATGCCCTTTCCCTAGAGAAGAGCCCTTCATGGAGTGGGAATCCCGTACGGGAATGGGAACGGGACGGAAATGGGTAGGAATGGGGCAAACTTTTGGGAAATTAACGGGTTGGAACGGGTACGGGACAGACCATATAATTTCTTAGCACCACAAAAAAGTGAAATATGCTGAAACGGGTGGGAATGGGAGCCCATCAATTATGCATTCGGATTGGAACGGGTTTGGGTCTGGCTGAATGGGCTAGAACGGGATGTGGGCTGAAAATGTGTCCCGTGAAGGGCTCTAACCATTGGCGGATCCAGAACGGGTGGTGGGGGGAAAAATTCCAAAAAGTCTCACCCAATTCTGAAAACTCATCGGATTTCGCTTGCTTATGCATTGCTAGCTGATTTAACACGCGCCCTGGAGGGGGGGGGGGGGCGAAATCCACCCCTCCGGTTTTTTCGAGGATATCGTAAAAACGGCGGCGCGCAGCGCCGCCGTTTTTTGCACACCTGTTCAGCAGTGAACTTACCACATTATGTAAAATTCTTGACCTCGGGTCATCTCTATAACAAAACAAAATCAACAGATTTGGCCCACTATATTTTTAGAGGGGCATATTTTCAACATTTGTTTCCTAAAAAATAAATAAAAAATCATTCATTGTTTTCTCTGGAAATAGAGCCCTGCAGGCCCTATTTCCAAAGGAGCAGTTTCAAATACATCCTCTCACAAATATACACCTAAACCTAATCTTCAGCCACTGGGCAGGCAATCGCATGAATACCTAAGTTTGACACTGTATGAGTTACGCTAACAAAGAACAGGTTTAAAAGCTCATCTATGGCAACAGTCACTCTTACAAACAACATTTAACAAACTAAATTAATTAGGTACCTGAATTACTTGCAAAAAAAGCGGAGACATCTTGCTGGATTTCACTATTCACAATCAAATTTGGTTACTGCCTCTCATGCGCCACGCACGAAACAAATCACACAATGAGGCTCAGTGGCGCACGCAGGGGGGTCAAAGGGGTCAGCTGACCCCCCCCGAAATTTATGAGGGGGCCCGCATCAAAAGGACCCGTATTCTGGCAGGGGCCCGGTCTTGGTCAGGTCCGACCGAGGCAGGGGCCCGGTCCTGGCAAAGGCGTGAAATAGGGCCCGGTCAGGACGAGGGTCCGGACACAACAGGGCCCGTTCCTTGCCCGTTCCTGGTAGGGGCCCGATCAAGACAGGGTCCGGTGCTGGCAGATGCGTGATATGAGGCCCGGTCAGGTCGAGGGCCCGGTCCTGGCAAATTATTGATACGGGCCCGTTCCTGGTAGGGGCCCGGTCTTGGTCTGGCCCGATCGAGGCAGAGGCCCGGTGCTAACAAAGGCATGACATGGGGCCCGGTCAGGACGAGAGCCCGGCCACAACCGGGTCCTGTCCTTTCAAATTCTTGATACGGGCCCGTTCCTGCTAGGGGCCCGGTTTGGTCAGGCCCGATTGCGGCATGGGCCCGGTGCTAGCAAAGGCGTGATATGGGGCCCGGTCAGGATGAGGGCCCCGTCGGCCGTCACAACAGGGCCCAGTCCTTGCAAATTCGTGATACGGTCACGTTCTGCTGACACGGGTCCGTTCCTGGTAGGGGCCCAGTCTTGATCAGGCCCGATCGAGGCAGGGGCCCGGTACAGGCAAAGACGTGATATGGGGCCCGGTCAAAACGAAGGCCCGGTCACAACAGGTATTGTATTGTATTTAACGACTTCGGGCCATCCACACACATTGTGGCTATTCCTAGCCCGGCGTCACGAGACATAAAACAGTAGGTGCATGGGGAAACAGGGAGTTGACATTCATACTCAGATACATACCGGATAAAAAAGGTCCTTGCATATTCTTGATACGGGCCCGTTTCTGGCAGGGGTCCGGTCGTGGTCAGGTCCGATCGAGGCAGGGGCCCGGTGCTGGCAAAGGCGTGATATGGGGCCCAGTCAGGACTAGGGCCCAATCACAACAGGGCCCGCTCCTTACATTTTTGTATAGGGGCCAGTTACTGGTAGGGGCCTGTTCCTGGTAGGGGCCAGGTCAAGGCCCCGGTGCTGGCAGAGACGTGATATGGGGCCCGGTCAGGTCTAATCTCTGGCCAAAACTGGTGGCTAGAGCAAACATGAGCTAAATGTATCCCTTTACAACTGATACATATGAGTTTTTTTTCCCTAGGGTTACATCGAAAAGGTCACGATTTTATAACTTGACCTTAGGTCACCGATATTATATAGAAAATCCGCGATATTGAAGTCCCTAATGACCTCATGACGTGCCATGAGTTTCATGTCGCTCGATTAACCATTGTGCTGGCGGTGCTACCTATAAGTTGTTTGGTGGTCATGTCATTTGACCTGACCTGACCTGGCCGGGACCCAATTTTTTGCCAAAACGTGGCTTAGCTATTCATTTCAAGTTGCTGAAAGTTTCAAGTCGATATCTATGCGTTTTCTGATTGTGGCGGGAAAAACTAAGGGGGATGGGGCACCCCCCCCCAGCGCCTCCAGGGTTAATTACTATTCCGTTCGCGAACGTAGCCTAGCATAGTTTATACGGTACTTTGACGTCCAAAGGCTGGGACTTTTAAACCTGTACGGGACAGGAATCTGGGAGGTTAGAAAGGAAAAAAGCGCCATAATTTGACCCAATTTCTAAAATTGCCTCAATTTCCGAAAAGATAATTATTCATGCCTGGAGAATATAAAGTCCCGTGTAAACGCGGTTTCTATCTACACTACAATTTGCGCATAAGCATCTCGAACATCTGTGGGCGTAGCCAAATAATATTGTAACGCTCAACTTCACCGATGTAATAAAATGCTTCGCTATTTGGCACATATTACGTTTCATCGTCAATGCTAGGGATGTACCTAGGGACCGTTGATTTTGAGTATCCAAGCCCACCGAAGACAATGGGTAGCAGATCTCCCGAGAAAAATAGTTATTATGACGTTTGATTTTTTTAAATTAATTTTGACGCGATCTGTTCCCCGTGCTTCTCTCATTTTGACCAAACTCCAGAAAGACTGCGCAGCTTCCAGACAGGTATCCAGAAACTGGTTTACACCAGGCACTGGATCCGTTGGAATTAAGCCTTCCCAAGTCATGCGCGAGACCGTCTCCTCATTTGTTGCGATGCTGTATGTTGTAAAAAAATCAGCCATGCATCGCGCCAACTGATCACACATACCTGCTACGAAAATATCGTATCGGTTCACTATAGTCACCGCTAATGCGTGTTGTCATTGACCTCATTTCGTCAACTCTTGACAGTTGTACCTGCACATCAGTAGCACACGCACCTAAAATTATCACATCAGTAGCACACGCAGTCACCTTACACGACATTGATTTATCATTTCTCAGATCCCATGCTGCAGGGGACCCACTCAAAATGAAGTGACCGAAATCTGCGAAGTTTTCTTTTAAAAAAAACGGGTGGGGGCCCGCATACAAGGGGGCCCGCTCTTAGGGCTCTGACCCCCCGAAATGGAATCCTGCGTGCGCCACTGAATTCAGGCTTGAAATGCTGCAATCCATGGTGACAGACGCCTAAACCGCTGTCTAGTCAGAACATAAGAAATACAGCACAGCAAGTTAACCGATGTGATGTGGTAAAAAGGATCAAAATTGAATATTAAGCTGCAGAAAGCTTACATTTCAGCAAAAGAAAGGCTTCGCTAGCTATAAAAAGGTGTTCGCATGATGACGTCACTTGTGCGGATGATGCAAACGCATTTGGGCATTGGGATGACAACGGCCTGGTCCAGTGCACCTTACCGATTGCGCTATATGAGCGGCGCCTCCACGCGGAGAAACCGCATGGCGATATAATTGCAGCGGTCAACGATGTCTTGTGCAATGTGCAGTGAACCTTCACCCTTTACGACGTAGGAAATCGGCTAGGTTAGGGGAAAAATGGTCGAGAAATTCACCAAACTTTCTTTTGAGAGTAGTTCTGTTGTTATGCTCCGCATGGGCGTCGGCGGCGGGACGCGTCCCCCCAGTTCAAAAATCAGGGGGGGGGGGGGGACGTCCCCCCCAAGAAAGCAGACTTGCTTTTTTGCTGAATTCGTTCCAAAGGATATGAAACTGAAGACAAAATAAAAATAAATAAAAAAGTAAATTTATTCTTAGCTCAAAATACATGTCATTTTTAACCCTATATCGTTGAGTCCTTTCTTTGTACTTAAAGATGTAGATACTTAATTACTTTGTAGAAAATACAATTATGATATGGCAGCCAAAAGTTGGTACACAAGATTGACTTCTGCTATGATTGAATGTCAAGTTCATCCATTCATTCACCATTCATTCTGAGGCCCTATATACAATTCAGCCAAGGCAGCGAATTGCGTGACGTCATGGGTACAACCCGTACATCCATCAATATGCTGTGTACAAACAGCAATCAGTTTTAGACTTTAGTCCCTTTGAGCCGCTGGAATTTATATACACGAGTGCTATAGCCGCATGCTTCATGCTTGGTATAATTTCAATGGTTGAAGAACTCTCTACAGTCCATGCTAAGTTTTTGGAAATATATCATAGAAGGGTACTAGCGCTGGGCGATAGCAAAATATGGGGGGGGGGACGTTGACAGGCGGCCATTCATGATCCAGGCCCCTCACAGCGGCCGAACGCCTGTCGTCCGATAAAATATACGAAACAAACCAAAATAACCAAATAAAACAAACAAACATTGCAGTTGTGCAGAAGACTGCAAAGCTTGAATTTCCATTGGCCGAATCCATGACGTAATGGGACTGAATGGAATCTTTCAGGAGGTAGCAACGGCAACGACACTTCCTAGCGTTGCGTTCATTAATGCGGAAATGTGCGAACGTTGGTTTGCTTGAGCAATAGTGTGAAAAGATGAAGCGGCAGAGAAAGCTCGATAGTTTTTTCATCTCAAAACGGTAAGGAAATCCAGGTCTCATCACCTGCAACTCCTGTTACTAAAACAAACGGACTGTTGAAAAGGAGAATATGAAATAATGTGCTGTCTCACGGGTTGTGTGTAGCATAACTTGAACTAGGGCATTCCATGTCGTTGATTTTTCAGGGTAATACTTCAGTAACGCACCTCCCCAGTGGGCCTGTTCCAGTGGCGCCTCTAACCTCCTCTGAGTTGCCCCAACTTGCAACTGTCTGCATTAGGATAGGACAGTTGCAAGTTGGAGCAACTTGGAGGAGGTTAGAGGCGCCACTGGAACAGGCCCAGTTTATCGTATATTAGAAGAAGAATTAGTCAGCTGACGGTATATTTTATTGCAGAGTGAAAATGCCGCTCAGTGCTCACTAAACCCTATCACGCTCTCACTAAACCTCCATTCCTGGCGGAGCGCAAGACTTTTATTTGAGAGCGGCCGCCACCACGACGTGACCTTGCACGTCAATCACCGGCTCACGAAATTATTCGGCGGCATTTTCACTCTGCAATAAAATATACCGTCAGCTGACTAATTCTTTTTCTAATAGGTGCCTCAAGACTCCGATAAACTGGGGAGGTGCGTTACTGAAGTATTACCGAAAACCGAAAAATATACGTACGAGCCCGAGCGGCTTAACCGTAGCCCGTGAGTGTCGAAATATTCGAAATAATCGTTTCATATTGGAGAGTGTTTTAATTGTGATTGTAAATGCAACTAAAACTATAGGTAAGTGTTAACATGTTAAATTTGCGAACAGTTGTTCATCATTGTTTTGCCTTTGCAGTGCCGGCCCCTTATCCACATTCCAAGAGCCGTCCGCCTCAGCCTCTCCTGCTGCGGCCTCCACTTCCCAAGAGCCGTCCGCATCAGCCTCTCCTGCTGCGGCCTCCACCTTCCGAGAGCCATCCGCCTCAGCCTCTCCTGCTGCGGCCTCCACCTTCCGAGAGCTGCCCGCCTCAGCCTCTCCTGCTGCGGCCTCCACTTCCCAGCATCTGAGTGTCGGTAAGCAACACTGTAAGGCGATGACCTTGTATACATCTTCGGCTTTTGTGATATTCCTGCACTATTTGTTTTATTTTTCACACTTTGATTGCTCAGTAAGTAGTAACGCTCGGCGCTGCCTCAGTCTGTTGCTGGGACACCGGCCACCACATTGCTCGGGCCGGTCCGTCAGCCTGCGCTGCCGATCATGTTGCCCTGTGATTCCGGCTTCTCTACCATTAGGCCGCAGAACGGCTCCGCTGGCATTCTTAGGGTACGTCACGAGAACAGAGCAGACTGTTTATTGATTCAACTTTTTTGGAACGATTCAATCATGATTCATTTTGGAATCTGAATGACTCAATCACCGTTCGATTCACTGATACAATTTTGAGAATTGATTCTTTCCTATTCAAAGAATCAAAACAAATATTTTAATCGATTCACGTTTGATTCAACATTTAAATATATGTGGTCAATTTATGTCAAATCAATCCAAATGGAAACATACATATATATGATCATTAGAACATTGTTACAGCAATACTATTTCAGTGTAAATGAATGTAGCCACTGGGACTGCATGTATTTGCACAATTTACCAGTGTACTTGAATCGTTAATAATCGTTAAATCCTTTGATTCAATCAGCCTTGATTTGATTCGGGTTTTGATTCAATCACGATTCATGAATCAAAATATCTGGTGGTGAATCAATTATTTTTGGATTCAAGGAATTTTGATTGAACGATTTCAATCGAGTCAATCAGTGTCGAATCAATAACCAGTCTTGGAACAGAGTCGGGACTTACGTGCAGCGGCACGTTGTGTCACGTAACCAGCATATTTATAAGTCGTAAGATGTGCATAATTATCGAGCGAATGCGAGATCTTCAGTCATCTAGGGGGGGGGGGGGGGTCTACGTATGAGCGGATCTGGCCCGACCCACAGACTGATCGGGCAATAACAACGCGCATGTGTAGCGAGTCTGTGCGGCAGACCATGGTTGGAAATATAGGGTCTGTTCCCGTGGTACATCCAATTGGCTCTAACTGCCTCTAACTTCCTCCAAGCTCCTCCGGTCGTTCCCGTGGCTGCTCCAATCTGCTCCAAGCTCACCCGAAACCTCCTCCAAACGCATCCAACTTGCTCCCGAAATCGAGGTGGGAAAACCGGAGGAGATTGGAGGCTGATGGCTCGATGATACATTGTTAGTGTTGTGCCCTGGTGCTGATTGGGTCGACGACCCAAAGGGACTCAAACTACCCCTCCCCCCGAGGGTCAAATCTTGGGACTCTTTCGGAGGTCCACACAGTTCATTTCTATCATATAGGTGGCGCTATATGTCTATGTGCCATGCACTATAGGTGGCGCTCGTTGCAGCGGGGGCACTGGCGCTTTGTTAGACTGCATTCTGCAGTCTGCACCTGTCTGCTGCTCCTTTGAACCATGGCTTCCAGAACGCCGCATTTCTCAGAGCAAGTGCAACATATGCATGTCCTCTTTTGACCCCAAGGCAATGCCTATAGTGCTTGCCGCTAATGAAAATAGTGACGACTGACGTGTACCTAATTTAACTTCAAAAGGCTGCCACTCATTGAACGTGCGTGATATTATGATGTGTTATGCTAGTCCTACCTGCTGCTAAGCTATGATATGGATGTATTGTTGCGTATATTTTTATGAGTTATCGAGCAAATTCGGTTTATCCCGATCCCTACCGCAAACTATTGTTTCCATTTTCGTCCCTCATCCATTTTTCCTCTTCTGCCAGCAGCTCTCCCGCCTGATCCTGCTCCCGGTCCTTCTGGTCCCTGCGATCTGACACCATGGCGCATCGTGGATATGGACGCACCGAATCAGCCGCCTGGGAGTTCCATCCCGAAGCAAATCCTCAGCGGAAGGAAGCTGGCGTTTATGGACCACTGGTACACGCTGCATCCCTGGATTCACTTCTGCTCCGCTCGGGGCAAAGTGCTGTGCTTCCACTGTGCTCGGGCGAGTGAGCAGGGCAATGATAGCCCGGCGAGGGAGACCGCGTTCACCTGCGACGGCTTCAGCAACTGGAAGAAGGCGCGGCAGAGGTTCGCGCAGCACGCACGATCTGAACATCATCTAGGTAACCTGCCACCGTCAAGCCGACAAATCACGAAGGTGATTGAAACAGCAGACGCCAAACAGCAGAAGGTCAACAGGGCTAACCTTACCAGGCTCATCACCAGCATCATGTACCTGGCTAGGCAAGGTTTGGCGATCAGGGGCCACGAGACCTACGAAGGAAACCTCGTCGAGCTGCTGAAGCTGCGAGCCAGCGACAGCGCGGAGCTGGAGGGGTGGCTGCGGAGGAGGGAACGCTACACACATCCTGACATTCAAAACGAGGTGCTGCAACTCATCAGCCACGAGGTCCTCCGCGATATCATCTTGGAGATGCGCGACACCGCAGCTGATGGCTCACCGAGCGTGGTTCACTTCTCGGTCGTGGTCGACGGCACAAGATATCAGCGGCGATGAGCAGCAGTCGATCTGTGTCAGGTATGTGGACAAAGACTTCAAGGTGCATGAGGAGTTCCTGGGATTTTACCGAGCCCAGTCAACGACAGGTGCCGATTTGTCTCGACTGATCGAAGATGCACTGCGGCGTCTGAACTTGCCTCTGGATCGCCTCCGGGGCCTGACATTTGACGGAGCTGCCAACATGGCTGGGAGAGTTCGCGGGGTACAGGCCATTCTCCGTGATAAACAGTCTCTGGCCCTATTCGTCCACTGCGGTGCCCACTGCGTAAACCTCGTCGCCAAAGACAGCTGTGATGTGTCGGTGCTGATCCGAAACGCTCTGTTCACCATCAACGAGGTGGGCCGCTTGTTTGGAGAATCGATGAAGTTCCGCGAGAAGTTCGCGGAACTTTGTGTGGGCGAGAGCGAATCGCCTAAAAAGCTGCGGCCTCTGTGTCCCACCCGGTGGACAGTCCGGCTGCAAGCGATGGACGCGGCTCTCGCCCGGTTACGACGAGGTGCTGAGTACAGCGGAAGAGCTGGGCGCCGGCCGCACTCACATCGCGGCAAGAGCAGCCGGCCTGCACGCACAGCTGCGCAAGCAGTCCACGCTGCTGGCGCTTCACCTGGCGCGCGTGGTGCTGTCGCCGCTGGATCGCCTCAACAAGGTCCTCCAGGGCTCACGCTGCACCGTGTCCCAGCTCCTGAGCAGTGTTCAGCTCACCAAAGAGCTGCTGCAAGCGGAGCGTGACTGGGCCGACAACTCCATCCAGGAGTTTCTGCGAAAGGTGGAGGCGTCCAGCTGCGACACGCCTGTCGCGCTGCCCCGTGAGAAGCGCGTCCCAGCTCGTTTCGCCGGAGCTGGAGAGCAGCACCACGCCAGGGACCTGGCCCAGTACCTGCGTGGGGAGCTGCTGCTGGCGATCGACGCAGCCTGCATGCAACTGGCAGAACGATTCGATCAGGAGGGCATCACAGAACATGCCAAGGTTGAGAAGGCTCTGCTGTCTGGCTGCAACATCACAGAGCTCGACGAGCTGCTGAAGGACAGTCCGTGGAGGGCAGAGGTGTCGGTGGCTGACTTGGTGCCGCAGCTGCAGGTTCTTTACAAACAGAGCCAGCCGGAGAATCTTGACGCGGCAGTAGCCGTGGTGACTGCTCTCGGACAAAGCGCTCGTGCCATGTTCCCCGACGCGGTAAAGCTGATCCGACTACTGCTCACCCTTCCAGCGTCGTCTGCGACGGCTGAGCGTAGCTTCAGTGCGCTTCGGCGACTGAAGACGTGGCTACGGTCTACGATGGGACAGGCGCGCCTGAACTCGGTGGCGGTCTGTCACGTTCACCGTGACCGGGTGGCTGCCGTGAGCTCCGACCGGGTGGTCGCGGCGTTCATCAGCCTCAATCCCCGCCGAGAGCGTGTGTTCGGCTCCATGTAAATAGTGATACGGGCGGAACCCGTGAAACCGTCCGAGGAAATCAGGGTTGGATGTTTTCATTTTGCCATTGCTTATTCATCTTCTGCCAGCGACGCATCTCGCTTCAATACATCTCATGTAGCGACCTAGTTTAGACGTGCAAATATTTGTTGTCCTGTCGAACATTTTGAATGCGTGGCGTGTGCTTTAACAGTTGACGAAGACAACAACTAACTTAAGGAAGGTAATGGTTCGGTATCGTATTTTTAGTACATTGTTTCTGAAAATATAAATCCGATCGTGTTCATAATTGATCTTTTGAACATAAAAAGGTCATTGAGGATACAGATTCGATGATCTTTTATTCTGAATTCATTCCTATATTATCATTATCGTTCTTCTTGTTGCGTTTGATTTATATCCTGCCATGAAATCAGATAATCGGATTAGATTATGCCGATAATAGTTACCAATATAAAAATGTACAATTGATGCGGTCATTGACATCCATGCGACATGCGTCCCCACTAGCGGATCCAGGGGGGGGGGGGGGGGGGCAAAGCAGCCATGGCTCCCAAAAAACGCCTAAAATCGGAGCAAAATTGACACATTTCCTAGTATAGAAGAAAATCTAAGCAACTTTTACTAAGCAAAGTTTGTTTTAAATCAGCTATCAGTGTTAGCTATGCAAACTATGCAGCTATGCAAGCGAAATCCGATGAGTTTTCAGCATTGTGTGACACTTTTTGGAATTTGCCCCCCCCAACCCCCCATGCCCCCCAAACCACCGTTCCGAATCCGCCAATGTGCGTCCCCCCAGTGAAAAATCCGTGGCGACGCCCATGATGCTCCGCCATCCGGTGAACGGGCAAATTATGCTTATTCTTGCTTACCAAGATGTATTTTTACGGTCAGAGTTTGCATCCCGATGAAATGTTAATTAAAAGATAATCCTCACTATAACAAATTTTATTTTGAATACCAAAATAAACCACATGTAAATATTTGGTAAATATTTTTTTTAAAGTCATAATTTTTCATTAGCATAAGCTTTTATACAAACGTTCTTGATCACAAACTTTCTGCTGTACGAACATTTGTGTTTACAATGTTATCTACTATTGGTAATTCAGAGGTGGAGAATGTTTGTGAGGTTTGCAATATTTTCTTGCGTTTGTAATCGCAAACATTTGTAATTACTAACTTCTTTGTGAAATTGGCCTCAGATCGGGCCAACGTTTTATAGTATATTATAGTATAGGTGTGTTACTCTATCCCTTCTTGATGTTTGAAGCAAATATTTTGCCCAGGGGCACTTGCAAGGTCACATGAGGTCATACTCATATGCATACCCAATGGGGGGACGGGGCAATTCCCCCCCCCCCCCCCCTGAATGTCCGTACGTGCCCTCTTGGCCGTATGTGCCCCTTTGGAAATAGGGCCCGAAGGGCCCTATTTCGAGACAAAAATGAATGTTTTTTTTTAAAAGAAAAAAATGCTGAAAATATGTCCCTCTAAAAATATAGTGGGCCAAATCCGGTGATTTTTTTTGGGTGGGGGTTTTGGGCTTTGCCCCCCCCCCCCACCTGATTAAAAATTGCCCCCTCCTGGAGATAATCCTGGGTACGCACTGTATGTCATCCGAGGTCAACAACACTTTTGTGTCAATAACTCGACAGAATGAAGATAGAGAAGTGAAACCGGCACCAATGTGTTTGTCTCGTCGAGGCACGTCTCCCAACATGCAACATTCATGACCTACTTGGGTCACCACTCGACCTTGACCTGATGTCATTTTTTTAAGTTGACCTAACCTGGTTAACTTGAATATGATTCAAATCGCCTTGACGAGACGAATACGATGGCGTCAACATTATTGCCTCATCTTTATTAGGTACACAGTTATTTGTGAAACACAGTGTTGCCAAAATAGCCTTTTTGACTTTTGATGACACCTTAGCGATTGCACTGTTCAAGAGCCTTCTTACTATTGCCTTCTTACGCTTGTTCCTGGATGTCATAGTTCCCGAGATATTTGGGGGTTTTCGAAGCGAAGTCCTAAAACTGGAAAATATGACTTTTGATGACCTCTGGTGACCTCAATATTGACCTAAGCCAAAACATTACTGAAATAGTTTCAACATGATATTTGCGAGCTTTCGAACGGTAGGTCGAAAGGTAAAGGAAATTTAGAAATCGCGCGAACAGTTGTCAGACGAAATCGTACACATTTATAAAATATTCCACTCATGATCGCCCAGGAATACAAATGATTTGTTAATAATTTACTTCTTGCCAGTACTATATTAACCCTCGCCCTACGTGGGGGTGGGGCTGACAGGCCCCCCCCCCCTGAGGTTTTTATTGAATAACTTTTTACACATGCGGCGCATCTTGTCGACATTTTTGGTAGCTGAGTTTACAACAATTATACGTAAGCTGTAACAATTTATTTGAAATTAGTTGAGTAGTTTGGGAAATAATAATTTTTGATGACGTCATGTTGGTGAAAAATGATAAATATTTGAAAAATGGTAGAAAAACGAGTTTTAAAGGAAATTGCAAACGCAATTCACCAAAGATACAAAATAGCATTCTCTTTAAAATGTCAATCTCGGATTTGCAAAATGTTGGGTTTTTGACTCCTTAAGTGAAACAAAAATGATTTTTTGGAAAAATCCCCACAAAACCAAAATTTTCAAAAATATTAGAAAAACCGGAATATATGTGAGAGAACTGAGCATGGACAATACCCATACCAAATTTCATTTTTGACTGAGTGATGGCTCCCTAAGTGTAAGCAACTGATTAAGTCATTTTTTAAAATAACTTTTTTTGACTTTTTTTGACAAGATACGAACAAATAATTACCTTTTCTGTATTTCTGAGGCAAAACTGGTCTAGGAAGATGCCTTTTTATTTACATTTATGAATTTCTAATTTTGAGGTTTTCTGAAGAGCAAAATCGCTGTTTTGGACGTGGTAAATCCGAGGTCATTCACTTGACCTGGAAGGTCACCCGTTGACCTGAAACCTAAAAATCGCATACTATTAGATTCCTCTGATGACAAGCAACATGCTGGTTCTTACCGCATTGCTCTAAGTTGCTTGGTTTGGAAGTTAACAGGGGGCCTCTCAGCCCCCCCGTAGGGCGAAGGTGAAAAAAGCTCCCGTAGGGCGAGGGTTAAACTGTCATAGACAATAAGCGCAAGGTATTGAAGAATCGATATTTTTGAACCATATGACAATTCATTTTCCGCGGACATACGCTAATAACCCAGAAAACCGATGAGTTCATTCCATGGGACCTCCAGGCCATCGTTCCCTAACGGGTCTTTTAAAGTTTAGCTGATTTTTGTTCTCGTCAAATTCGTCACTAAATTAGCTATATCTCGATTTTTTCTCTCGACAAAATTGCTTAAGTTTTCACAGAAGACGTAAAATAGACGTAGGAGAAGGTACCCGAAGTTTCAACTCGATAGCGCTATTGGTTTTTGAGCTATTGCGAGAGTTCGTCAAGGGGGGGGGACCCCCCCCCCTACCACCACCAGCTAATGGCGGGTTAAACAGCGTTCTTCAGGCAGGCGTGCTTCTTTTCTCATCTGGCTCATAATCAGTCGTCACCTCGTACTTCGTCGATGATAACAGAACATGGATGGATGACAAAATAATTATGAGCAGTCCCGTTTCTTTCACCGTTTCGTTTTCCCATCAGGTGATCGACATCCATTGCCTATGGAACGGTACCCAGATCAGAGGCAGATCGATTGTCTCTGGGCGTCTTACACTGATCATACAGGAAATCACTGGTCATTTGCTGCTCAGATGGGTGCGTTTGAATTGCGACAACCAACACACGAAGCAATACACTCAAACTCAACTATTTGTACATCGGCACGCCCGCATTGCACACTTAACCTCACACGAATTGTGGCATGATCAAAGCACACTGGACACGGTGCTAGTAGTCGTCACTAAAAGGCCCACCCAGCCACACACTGAGCCCCCGTCAGCACAGTTCGGGGCGTGTAACCAACATCCTCTCTCCACACAAACACTTCCAACAGCCCATGTGTCACGATTTCTCACCACCCAATCCGTGTCTGATGACCCCAGTTTCATGGCGAGTCTGGCAGTTTGATCAACACGTGCACCGCACCATCGCGAGCGGCCCTGTTGTGCGCCGCCGCCCTCGCCCTGCTCCTTTTCTGCAGCCATGTTACCGCAGGCTCCCCGTTCAGCCGCCTCCGGTACGCCTCCTCGTCAAAGGTTTTGGACGCAGGACAGAACCGGGCCGTCTTGCGATGCCCAGTGAGCCGCGCTTGGCTCACGAATCCTTTCCCACACGCGTCACACACATAGTCCCTCTCGCCTGTGTGAAGCTTCCGGTGCGAGCGAACGAAGCCCTCCTTGCGGTAGCGGTTGCCGCAGATGTCGCACTTGTACGGCCTGTAGCCGGGGTGGAGGTTCTTGTAGTGTGCATGTAGCTGCATTTTCTGTTTGTAGGAGAGGCGGCAGACTTTGCAGGTGAACAGTGCTCGTCCTGAGTCGGGGTCGATTAGATTCACGGGCAGCGGCGGGTCCGGGGATGGTGGATAGGCCCCGCCCCCGCCCCCGCCCTCGCCACCGCCACCGCCCCCGACCGGTGGATCGTGGCTGACCGGGTGTGACGCGAGAGCTGAGTCTGAAATGCAAACGAGGCAACAGTGAGGTGTGACTCGGGGTATGGAACGTCTGAGCGTGGACACGGGCTAGATTCTCAGCTCGGACACAGATACAACATCACTGCTAATAATCAGCAGATAAAGAGCACTTTGTTTCACTTCCAGCAGACAGGTAGAGTCTACATCACTATATTTTTAGTATACACATGAAAAACACCACTACGTTTTCAACAGACACAGAACACACTACTTCACTCTCATTGGATGAAGACCTTATCGCTACATTGTGGTTCATGGCTGGAAATCCATTAAACGTATTTGAAACTGGTAAGCAACTGCAACCAGGCTGTTATAATTTTGTGAGCTAAAAAGTCGCAAAAATATCACATTTGTGCCACTGAGGCGAAATTCCTTTTATCTTTGCGGTGGAAGAATCTAATTGAGTGGCTGCATTGGTGCCCTTGGGCTGCTACATATAGAACCTTTCGAATTTTTGAGGGCCTAGTTATTCAGACCCAAAAATAAAGCAAATAATTCCGTCATTGTCCGCATGACTAGCAAGTAGCATACGACAGCATGACATGGGATGGTAGTTGCATTGTTTGCTCATCTATTATTCCTAATTCGCACATGATCAGATTTGCAACTTCGAAGTAGGTCACATACAGCGTTGCAATTTCCAGTGATCGCAGGCTGGGTGTCGTGCCCATCTTCAGGTACATGTTTTATGAGTGACTACGCACGGGCCGATTGGGTCAAAGGCTCGGCCGGGGATTTTTACCTAATATGCTGGATTTGCGTGCATTAAACCGCGCGGCGCTGGGTCTCCAGCCGAACGCGCGGCGCTGGGGGGGGGGGGTAAATATTACCCCTTAACCCTATTTTTAACAGGCTCCTGGCTACCCCTATTTGTAACAGGGGGGGGGGGGGGGGGGCGGATTCCGCCCCCCGGAGATCTCGAGATCTACCCGTCCGATTTTCACAAATGAAACGGTGTTTGGTTCCCCTCAACACGATCTACATTTATAAATAATAAAAAAATATACATTTGGGATAGGGGGCAACAGGGGGGCAAAAACTACAAATTTTAGTGGTATTTTTGATCCAACATAGCTTTCATGTTTATCGACCGATATTAACACAACTAATAGGAATCGATAGAGATTGAATCGGAAACTGATATATGACGGTGACGTTTGAAAATTCAAAAATCATAGGCGTGTGCAGGTCACTCAATATGGGGGTGAAGTAAATGCGTAATAAAACCATTTTTTATGTTTTTTTTTTTGATAAATGAAATGGTATGTGATTGAGACATTAGAAAAAACAGTTATAAATCATATTTTTTGCCATAGGCTGTACCAGGTTAGTGAAAAAGGGGGGTAAATTTGGGAAAAATATTAACCGCAGACAAGTTGCTACCCAGCACTATAAATATGTTACTGATCATAGATAGTTCCTTTTTGCATGTTGTACTTCATCATAGGCGTATCCAGGATCCAAACTAGGGCGGCACAAGACCTTTTGATAAGTATATTATCCGCTATTATGATACTAACTAGTCAACAGTGACTATTTCACTTACAACTTCAATTAACATTGCTTACCCCCTTTTTACCCTACCTGGACTCGCCTATTATCTTATAATCGTTCGTAGAGTAGCCTGTGGTGCGTATTTCATCCGAAAACTGCAGTATGTTATGTCATTGTACGCCCATGCCTCTTAGTTTCCTTGCAATAATATAACCCCCTTTCTTCCATTCCTGAGCGCGCCTCTGCAAAAAATGACTTTATTCCCTTTTCGGGTCTCATATGTGCATATATTATTATAAGCTAAACGTATATTGCGCCGTTATCGCTGGCATATCGTCATCACCATGCCAGTCACCCCCCTTTTCATGTTCCTGAACACGCCCCTGAAACTCTATATGTAATAAATTATGCAAATAATGGAAGCAAAAGCTATCTTTTACATCTTGATAGCTATAAATGCCCCCTACATTACTCTATTGGCTTCCCGCCAAGCATTGAATACTTCCTGGAACCCCCCCCCCTTTTCAAGCCCCTGAAACCGCCTCTGCCATGCAATTTTGTATGATATTTCATTAACATCATCTAATTTGCACTTGTTGCAATCACGGTAAGCCGATGTAACTCCTTCATACTTGATGCAGTTAGGAAGAAACCGTGAGAAGATCGCATTTCCGTATTTTCGCCAAATGTCGCCTCCGAACCCACCCAAAACTGTGCCCTGGAACCGCCTCTGTTCAAGTTAAGAACTAAAAATTTTGACTCCAAATGCGGAGTTCAATTCTATGAAAAGTCCCAAAATTTCATGGGCCTGCTCCCAGCCGTTCTGGAGATATCTGCGAAAAACATGAGGGGGGGGGGGGGGGGGCGGAATCCGCCCCCCTGTTACAAATAGGGTTAAACGTCATTATCTCCCAAACTACTTCACCAATTTCAATACAATTTTAACAGAAGACGTATAATTGATGCAGCATAAGGTACCGAAAGTTTCACTTCGATATATGTCATAATTTTCAAGTTATTAAGAAAATCCGGGAGGGGGTTCAAATTTACCCGCTCCCCCACGCCGCGCGGGTTAACCCGCGGCCAGCGGGGGGGGGGGGGGGGGGGGTAAATTTTACCCTTCCCCTTCTTAATTTTCTCAATAACTTGAAAACCATTAGCGATAGCGATGTCAAACTTTCAGTACCTTATGCTGGATCAATTCTAAGTCTTCTCACAAAATTTCACTGAAATTGAGGTAGTACTTTGGAAAATAATGATGTTTTAATGACGTCATGTCATGCCATTTTTGGTGTAAAAACAGTAAATGTTGGAAAATTCGTAGAAAATAGAGTTTTGATGCAAATTGCAAATACAAAACGTCAAAAGAAAGGCAATGCCATTCTCTTCAAAATGGCTATCTCGGATTTGCGAAATGTTAAGTTTTGACCCCCTAAAATAAATTTAAAACTTCTTTTTTTTGGGGGGGGAGAATTTCCACAACAAAACTTTTTTACCACCTATTTTAAAGATATTAAAAGGAAGGAATATATGTTAGATAACCAAGTATGGACAATACCAAAACCAAATTTCAAAGCAATATCTTTATTTTTGACTGACTAATGGCTTCCTAAGTATAAGTACTCATGACGTCATTTTTTAAGTTACGTTGTTTTTGCTTTTGGTGACCAGCTACAAACAAATAAATACCACCGCTGTATTTCTGAGAAAGCTGGTCTAGAAACATGTCTTTTTTATTTAGATTAATCAATTTCAAATTTTGTCCTTATTGTGATCTGACCTTGACCTCAGGCCATTATATGGGGTCAGGTTGTGAAAATGTCTGCTACTAACGAAATATACGTGTAAAATAACCCATACAACATGTGTCACATGGCTTTCGTAAACCTGACCTTTTGTGACCTGACCTTGACCTTTGCTTACAACTTCAATTTTGCTTATACGGGAGATGCATTATACCTCTGAGAGCACCGTATGCGATAATAGTCGCAATCTAAGGCTTTGGATGGAAAGTATGACCCAAAAACTCAAATACCTCAATTTTGAACTTTGACCTGATCTGACCTGACATGTGAAATTATTTTAAGAATTTCGGGTATGCAATATATTCACTCCTTGAGAGCTTTCGATTGCCGCCTTGCGCGTCCCTCTTCGGTCATTGGTTCGGAAGATACGAAGGGGGGGGGGGGGGGGGGGGGTAAAATTTACCCCCCCAGCGGGGCGCGTTGGGCTGCTGACCCCAGCGGGCGCGGGTTAAATTAATATAATATAATGTAGGCACTTGCTTAAATGCGTCGCTTTTACCCCGTTTAAGGGAAATAATGATCTTTTCCCACAAAACAAAAATGGAGTTATTACTTGAAATCGACAGACGAGACCAAAATATATTGTAAACTCATCAGATTTTGCATAAAAACTTTCATACCGAAAGATATTTCAAGGTAAAGTTGGTAAGCGTTCCACACTTATAACGGTCGGTACTCAGCAGTGCTCGGTAACCAATTCAGTAAATTAGCTTGCCTACGCATTGTTATTTATCATGAAGGTATGCAATATGTTTCCTGCATTCTATCTTTTGCGAATATGTGGCAAACTTTTATGAACAATCAACGAGCATTTGACAAAAGTGCATTGCAATCGGCAGTTTAGTTTGGCCCCGGACGGCAACCTATTTAGTGTCGGCGATTTGTTGAGAGACGAGAGGTATTCAACGTTGAACAATTGAACAGAAGCGTCGTGTTTCGTTAGTGGACGGAAAACACCGATCATGAACTGCGAAAGAAGTATATGTACTTGCTTTTTAATTCGTCCAAACTTCCAACTTTGAATAAGGGAATAGTTTTATTTCATTCTTAAATTTAGATCACATCATTTGTATACCATAACGGTAGCCTGAAATTGTTGCAAAAAAATCAAAAGGTCATTATTTCCCTTAAAACAACGAAATATTCCATGCTGGACTGGGTTACCTATATCCGCGTACTGCTGTGCCGCTCCGGGATGTGTGTCGGTTTTACCGAAAAGTTGCACTTGCGCCGGTCACACGGTTCGTTGGAAGGGTTCGGAGGGGTCAAACTACGGGCGATGCACCATTCGAAAGCTGAGCTCACACGGAATCGATTTGATTTTGAATTGATTTGATTGATTGATGTATTTTTTCTTCAAAAATCCATCGAGCGCCTTTTTTATCGACAGTTTGTCAGAAATCGCGCCCCTTTCGTTTGGCCAGGGCTATCACGTGGGTAGACCGGCAACAACTGACACCAGTATTCACACGAGTGACACCAGTATTCACACCAGTGACACCAGTATTCACCTTGCATTGCCTCGCGTGCAGAATCACCACAGAAAGCGGATGTTTCGGTACCGTGCCGCGCAGCATTGTAAGGAGGATGTCATCAGTCGCGAACCCTCCGGTTTTTCGCAGAGGTTGCATAAATGTAGTATTCGCGTAGTTTAAAGCACACTTGAGGAGCCCTGTGTCTTGTATAGGTAAACTCTTGGGGGTAGAATATGGGCAAACCTATTCAGGACGCATGATTGACGGATTGTAATGTTATGTTATATGACAAGGGTCTATAAATAGCAACAAGACTGGAGTGACCTGATGCTGAGCAATAAATACATTGATATTTGTGTTTGATCTGGCTATCTAGCATAGCTGTGGTGTTGGCAAGTCTTATGGGTCATTTTGAGACTCCAAGCATACCATTCAACATTCCATGCAACATTTGACGCATCTTTGCAGTAGGAAAACTGTTGAACTAAAACTGGTTTACACCGTGAATTTACATTCGAATACTGCATCCGAGGGTGAGGATCATATACGCAGCTGTCATAACCCAAGAAGACAGCCTGTGTTTGACGGATCACCATCTGATGTTGGCAAAATAGTCATTTTTTACTTTAAAACCGTTTAACTGCAAGTTAAAAAATCATTACATTCTTCAAGCATTGAAATCAAGCATTCCAAACATTTATATCTTCCTAGTTTTTTCTTCCAAAAATAGCAATATTTGACATGGTTAAGATCACTTTCCCTCACATAATTTTCCAAATATAAACTTGAATAGGGTTTCAGCAATATTCTCTGGTGATTAAAGCAGACCACCGCCGTGCCTGCCGGGCGTCAATGCTTGAGAACAGAGATAAGTAGGAATTGCTGGGCCTGGACTGCGTGTGGTGTGCATTTTTCTTGCAATTATTTTAATGCGGCTGACCTACCCAGTTTGCCACGTCACTCACTGGGTAAAATAGCGCAGCGTTAATGTCAAATTTAAGGTTATGCTCATAATGTCGCGTTGCCAAAAACAATTAACATCTGTCCATGTTTCGTGGTGAAAACTGCTTCTCGCTACGTAACATAACTTTCGAGGTCGTAAGGGGTGGGATCAAATGAGCCTTCCATCGGAGCGTGTTGCGCTTTGCCCCCCCCCCCCCCCCCGATGTATGTTAAAATATGGCATATAGGTATGGTCCGGGTTTATGTTTGTTAATATGTTTTGAGTCCGGGCATAGTTTTAACAGATTTACTACAAATACGACCTCCAAACCCATCTTCTCAGACCGTTAAATGTATCTGTTAGCACATATTATCGGCCCGTTCATATGAACTGCGACACGTTGTAATAGTATTGTCCTGCACGCAATATCATTACCTTGGTGATGATATGGGTGCATTCGAATTCGATTAAGGACCTGGCAAGTGGCAATAGGCATATTGTGCCTCCCTTCATCAATCATTGTCTTAATGTCATGTATGTGTGGATAGATCCTCGTTTTTGTCAACGTAAACCGTTCGTGCAATGCCCATACTAGAAACTTCTAGAAACGGATGCAGTAACTTCTAGAAACGGATGCAGTAACTTCTAGAAACGGATGCAGATTAAACCCTTTTACGCCTCTGGTTGATAAAACCATCAAAACTACTCAGAATGATATATAGTCCGGTCAAAACCACCAGTGAATTTCACGGTTTTCAGTCGCTTCGTTTCGCATGTTTTCAGTTCTGGTCCCATTTGATATGCTTGCGGTCCCGTGCCCAGCCGACCACGATTCGCCCTGCGGCACTGTGTGGAACGGGCCTGACCTTCGGCCTCGTGTATCGCTGTAGATCTCGCCTCTCACTTGACTGTGTGTAACTTACTACAATGCAAAGCCTCTCCCGAGACCACTGCAATTGTCCACTATAACCGTGTGTAACCGGCAACGTGTCAGTTACGGCGGGTAGGAGTTGACCTCCCCTCGGTCGGCCCAAGTTGGATCGGTCCGGGCCAGGGGCGTAATCAGGTCCATGCTGCCCCAAACCGGGACAGGGAGACAATTTTTTTTTGGACAATTTTAGTTGAAATGCTGGCGACGTGCCACTTTAGGGAAACCTGTAACCTGGTACTACTGATATGCCTAGTGTCTTTTTAAGTGTATTCCTTGTTCCATTTAAGATCAATTTTACGTCTTCTGTGCAAAAATGAAGCAATTTCGTCATTTTGTTTTAGATATAGCGAATTTAGGGACGTCACTACACAAGAGTTTGATACACAAATCAGCTAAACTTTAGCAGGCCGTACAAATGCCATATTTTGAGCAAAATGCAATCGATAAACGTCAAGAGATGGCGAATGGCAAGAGCTTGTAGCTCTTGCCATGGCTCTCGGATTGTGAAAAAAAGTTGTTTTCCCATTTAAAAAAAAAAATGCCCTCAAAATCAAAATTGTCAACATTTTCAAAAACCGGAAGATATGTTAAAGAAACACATGTGGACAATACCCAAACCAAATTGTAAAGCAATATCTTTATTTTTGACTGACTTATGCCTCCCTAAGTATGGGTAACTCATGACGTCATATTTTTTTAAAGCGTTTTTTAAAACTTTTAGTGACCAGATACAAACAAATATATGCCAGGATTGTATTTCTGATACAAAACTGGTCTAGAAGCATGCCTTTCTTAATTAGATTGATCAATTTCATTTTTGTTTAACTATGTGACCTGAGGCCTTTTGCATTAAACTTACGCAACGGAAAAACGTACGATTCCTCTTAGAATCTTAACTATTCTAAAACATCGTGTTTCACCAATATCCTACAAATAAAAAGAACGGTGATGAATTTACGCCGGTGCGTGAAGCTGTTCCAAGGGAGTCCTGTTTCATAAACAAAAAAATTAAGAAAAAGTAGTCTGGTTATCACGCTGCGAAGTCATTGATGGCGCATCAATGCGAAAATCCTAAACTAGCAGGGAAAATATACGATGGGTAGTGTTGCTTTGATTTTGAGGGCGACATTTGGTAAGCATCGGTTTTCTATAATATTGCTGACAAGGAGCGCGGATAAATGGAGTTTGTCGAGGACGAAGAGGTCCTCCAACTGGAAAACCGTCGATGAAGACGCTCAAGGACGTTCCGTACCAGAATAAGCAATGGAGCAATGGAACATGGAGAGTGGCCTGTGCCGGAATCATTCAGGTAAATACGTCCGTGAAGTTTGCGACTAATTCAGCGATGGATTCGGTACAGATTCAGATTTGCCCCAAACCTCGGCCCACAGTCAATTCTGACACGCTGATCACGAATATGACCTTCATTTTGTTGTTCAAGGTCACATTCAAGGTCAAATTCAAGGTAAAAAAACGGTAACCGCATAATGTCCAGAATGTATTGCCGGATCGTTACCAAAGTGATCCCATATGATAGACAGACTCCATATCTAACGTCCGTCACCGTGACCTGACCCCTTTGACCTTGGAGGTCAAATTCAAGGTCAAAGGACGGGATACCGCATAACGTCCCGAATGTATTGCCGGATCGTTACCAACATGGTCCCAGATGATAGACAGGGTCTATATCTAACGTCCGTCACCTTGACCTGTCCGTGACCTTTGACCTTGGAGGTCAAATTCAAGGTCAAAGGACGGGATACCGCATAACGTCCCGAATGTATTGCCGGATCGTTACCAAAATGGTCCCAGATGATAGACAGGGTCCATATCGAGCGTCCGTCACCGTGACTCAGGGGCTCCGCCACGCCTTTGAAATGGGGGGGGGGGGGGTCAAGGGAAGCTGAGTGGTCGGCGTCAGCGAATAGTTGTTGACTGGAGGGGGGGGGGGGGGCGTCAATCAAAAAGTTGTTGACGGGGGGGGGGGGGAGTGATCAAAACTGAAAAGCTGTTGAGCAGGGTGGGGTGGAGTGGGGGGGGGGGGGGGGGGGTGGAGTGTCAGCGAAAGTTTGATGATGATGATTGGGGCTTAACCCGCGCCGTGCCGGGGGGGGGGGGGGGGGCGTTTAGACGCCCCCCCTCCCCTTCAGGTTTTCGAGGATAGCGAAAAACGGCTGCGCGCAGCGCCCCCGTTTTTGGCACAGCTGGTCGGGCATCAATTGCGCACATTATGTTAATAAAAAAAATACCTCGGGTCATCTCAGGTCAGGTCACCAGACCAGGTCCGTGACCCCATCACCAAGATGGTGATGGGAATAAGTGATGGTGCAGGCGGCGCAGAAGGAACGAGAAGCTGAAGGAGTGGCACTGAGCAGGGAATACAATTAGACCATATGCCACCGCACTTAGCAAGTCGTTGGTCCTGCCGTATTTTATATGAAAGTTTGTGTATTTTCCTCATTTTTTTTCTGGAGCATGGCGGCCTGTGCTGCTCCAGCAGGATGTCATACGCAGGTGTCGACAATACGATCCTCTGCTCAATTGAAGGTGAGTATGTTTTTTAGCAGTGTTTCAAACAGTAAGTTCCATCTGTGGTGACATCGCAATTAATGCACAGTGAAAGCCTTTCTTCCATATTTTGTATTAAATATATGAATGTTTATCAGTTTAACAATCAAATGTACAACCATTGTGTTTTGCCACCAATATTTTGTTGTTGTTTGGCCCGAAGCCACGGTGGATACAAAGATTGCCCGCCCAGGAGCCGCAGCCAGCAGCCCCGACGACGGCTGCCGCGGCGAGTCGATATGGTTGATCGTCCGCTGAGGGTGGATGGGCCGCTCGCCCTTATGGCGGTTCGCCACGCATGGTTGACTTCCGTGATTTTGTGCAACCCCAATTATTGATATAAAAAATGGCAACATTCAACTCAGAAAGCTTCAGCGAACCACATGGGACGTGAGCCTTTAGCACTTTCGATCGTAACTATTTTTACAGCCATCTTCAAACAGTGACTTAATACATTGTCGCCAATGGCGGCAATCGCCGCTTGGGTCACATGCTGCCCAGCGCCCCTGGTGGCGGAAATTTTGCTCACATACCCTATTGCCTTTTTATCCCAACCATTCGCATTCAGATAAAATTCGAGCGGTAATTTGGTCAGATACAACTACATGTCTATTTTGCAGTCATACCCGGCCATACTAAGTAAAGGAATCATGGCCATACCTTGGTGTGGTGGGTTCAAATCCCGGAAGAGGCGAAAATTGTCCGTAAACTTTCTGTTTTATTCGGGAACTTGTCTTGATTTGAAGATAGTGCACAACCAATGATGCTGCAATATCTTATTATCTTAATAATACACTAAACAATTCGTATAGACATGAATTGTTTATGAAGACGTTGCGCAGACAAGATTTGCTGCTCAGATGGGTGCCTTTGAATCGCGCCAACCAACACACGAAGTAAGACCCTCAACTATTTGTACATCAACACATCCGCATTACACACTTAAACTCACACGAATTGTGACTTGGTCAAACCAAACAGGACATAGTGCTAGTCGGCACTAGAAGACCCACCCAGCCACACACTGAGCCCCCGTCAGCACAGTTCGGGGCGTGTAACCAACAACCTCTCTCCACACAAACACTTCCAGCAGCCCATGTCTTATGCTGATGACCCCTGCTTCATGACGACTCTGGCAGTTCGATCCAAAAGTGGAGCGCACCATCGGGAGCGGCTTTCGGCACCACCGGGAGCGGCTTGCTTCTGCGCGCTTTCCATACTGACGGCTCCCCGTTCAGCCGCCTCCGGTGCGCCTCCTCGTCAAAGGTTTTGGACGCAGGACAGAACCGGGCCTTCCTGAGATGCCAATTGAGCCGCGCTTGGGTCACGAATCCTTTCCCGCACTCGTCACACACATAGTCCCTCTCGCCTGTGTGTAGCTTCCGGTGCGCGCGAACTAAGCTCTCCTTGTGGTAGCGATTGCCACAGATGTCGCACTTGTACGGCTTGTAGCCGGGGTGGAGGCTCTTGTAGTGTGCCTGTAGCTGCATTTTCTGTTTGTAGGAGAGGTGGCAGATTTTGCAGGAGAACAGTGCTCGTCCTGAGTCGGGGTCGATTAGATTCACGTGCAGCGGTGGGTCCGGGGATGGTGGATAGGCCCCGCCCTCGCCACCGCCCCCGACCGGTGGATCGTGGCTGACCGGGTGTGACGCGAGAGCTGAGTCTGAAATGCAAACGACGCAACAGTGAGGTGTGACTCGGGGTATGGAACGTCTGGGCGTGGACATGGGCTAGATTCTCATCTCGGACACAGAGACCACATCGCTGCTAATAATCAGCAGATAAAGAACACCTTATTTTACTTCCAGCAGATCGGTAAGCTCACCTGGTTAAACTTAACTAGTTGGCCTCCCCACCATTGACCACTCAAGGGGTGATAATCAACAAGAGCAGTGGGCTGGCCCCCACCCTGTACACGCTCTGGGCTGCGGATCGGGTAGAGTCTACATGACTATGTTCTTAGCATACGTATGAAAAATACCACATTGTTTTCAACAGATACATGAAAGACCGCATCACTACGTTTTCAACACATGTATAGACCACACCACTGTGGTCTGGTCTATGCATGCAGACACAGAACACACTACTAAACTCTCATTGGATGAAGGCCATATCACTACATACTCAGAAACATAGACATACAGGGTAGGCCAGATGCAAGTGCATTCACGCTTCCTTCTATGCAATGGTCATTTACATCATTCATTTATATCATTATACAGTCCTCCACAAGGTATGCTCCAGATCACAATGAAGTGGTAAAACCCATAATCAACATCTGTTAGTTGAGCTTCCTTCATTAGCCGCCTCAGACCTTTCCCAAAATGTGCTCCCGGGTGGGATTTTTTTTTGCGACGCTGAAGGCCCTCTCCGGCACGTCTTTCTTTATATACGTGGACGACACGGCGACCCTCAGCAGCGGCAGCTCCAAGTCCAGAGCCCAGCCAGCTGCGGATACGATGTCGAAGTGGGTGAAAAGCTGGAAGATAAATATCGCCGGCCACAAAACCCAAGCCCTGGTCCCAAGCGTCTTGTGCCCCAGTGGGCACAAGACGCCAAGAGCTTCAACATCAAGGTGGCGGGTACGACCGTCGAGGGGCGACCACATCGCAAGCTCCTCGGCAGCACCATGGACAGACTCCTACACTTCGGAGAGCACTGCACGACGTTGCGCCGCAAGGTGAAGCCGCGCACCGCCCAGCTGCGTAAGCTGACGGGTCGGAGCTGGCGGCTCGGCGAGACACAGCTTGACACCGTCGCGAACGGCTACATCGGAGGCGCGCTGCAGCACTGTGCGGCGGCATCTGCGTCCCACCTGACGACCATCGACCACCTCTGGGGGCTCCGAGCGGCCGTCCGAGTGGTGAGTGACCTGTTGCCCGGTGTCAACCCTGGTGGACGCCTTGATGGCGGAACCTGGTCTGCCCCGCCCCCCCCCCCCCCCGTGCGGGTCCGTCGCTGCGCACTGTCGGCGAGGATGGTCGGACTGGCCGCATCTCGACTCTGCCCCCGGACGACCCCGAGCGCCCCCTACCGCCTGGCGAACGTCACCGGATGGTGGACGGCGAAGCGCGAGGCCCTGGCTCTGGCGAATGCGGCTGACGTCCCCGTCGAGGCGCGGATGCGCACCACTCTGCCACCGTGGATGGCGACGGACGGCATCACCCTCTGCCTGGGCATCGGTGACGGCGGCGGCCGTGCTGCTCCGGACCGGATCCGCAGGTGCGGAAGGCGGCGGAGGCACACCTTGCCGGTCTCCCTGCCCCAGACGCTGCTATCAGGGTCTGGTCGCCGGTCGGACGGCTCGGCGGATGCCGGCGTGCGGTGAGGCGGGGAGGCGCGGCCGTCTTCCGGCCATCCGGCGGGACGAGCGAGGTGCGGGAACACTGGCCCTCGACCACGAGGAAGCCGCACCGACTGGGGAGCCGCCGCTGGCCGCTAGTCGTCTGCACCGACTCGCAGGCGGCTCTCCGTCTACTGGAGGGCGGCCCGGCGGCGCAGGCGTCAGCCCTGGGCGCCGAGGTGTGGTCTGCGCTGCTGGCGCTCAGGGACCGGGGGCAGGCGGTCCATCTGCAATGGGTCCCGGCGCACTGCGGGCTCACGGGCAATGAGCGCGCGGACACCCTCGCCAAAGAAGCCGCCGCTCTCCCACAGTCGAATACTGAAGTAGATATCAGGACACTCACCAAAGCCGTCGGAAGAGCTGCGTCGAAGAGATGGCGGAGCGAGTGGCCGACCAGCTTCGATGATGATGATGATGATGATGATGATGATGATGATGATGATGATGATGATGATGATGATGATGATGATGATGATGATGATGATGGATGATGATGATGATGATGATGATGATGCTGATGATGATGATGATGATGATGATGATGATGATGATGATGATGATGATGATGATGATGATGATGATGATGATGATGATGATGATGATGATGATGATGATGATGATGATGATGATGATGATGATGATGATGATGATGATGATGATGATGATGATGATGATGATGATGATGATGATGATGATGATGATGATGATGATGATTTGGGCTTAGGGACGCCACAGCAGCTAGATTATATGACGCCCATAACTTTTACCTGCCTCATATAAAACGATCGTTCAACCCCTCGGTGAGGGTAAGCAGATTGGTTATGAGAATACTGCTTCAAAACCATCATGCAGGATCGGCTGCCGGGGCCCGTCCCCGGTGAAGACCGAGACGCTGCAGTCAACGTCCACCACCTGCGCTCCGGTCACTGGGGGCGGGCAGAGTCCTACCTGCACCGCATCGGGCGCCGGCCCGCGCCGTCCTGCCTCCAGTGCAACAACATTGAGTGCCCAGCCTCCCCTCTGCGTCGTCTGTCGAGAGGATGCAGACACCCCAGAGCACGTGCTGCTCCGCGGCCCGTGCCTGGGTAGTGCCCACCTCCGCCTGCTGGGCAACATTCGACCACAGCCTGACTCGCTCCGAAGTGCAGAAGTCGTCGCAGCCTTGGCCAAGGGCTACCTCCGCCACAAGGAGCCCCTCCAGGGCTATTGTTCGGCCGTGTAGGCCGAACCCAGGAGGAGACAGCAACAACAACAACAACAACAACAACAACAACAACAACAACAACAACAACAACAACAACAACAACAACAACAAGGACAAGGGTCACCGCCACCTATCGGACTATGATGGTCTTGAGCCTATCCGTGGCCGTGGGTCGTCACGCATATGGTCCAAACCAAAGGTGGATCTTCTTTGGTGGGTCCCGTGGGTCTTCACGCCTTTGAGATATCCTCATACAAAAAAGTCGAAGGGTTCAAAACAAATGTGAGAAAGGAGCCATGCAACGGCTGTCTTCCGGCTAACATGCCAACGGAGAAAGCGGATGTGTACCCCATCTAGCGACTCGCATGCATCGCGGGATGTGACGTCATCCTGCAGGAGCTGATCAAGGTTGCACTTGTACTAGGCTGCGCAATCGCCCTGATATGCAATGACTGAGTGGACTTTTTCGGGGTCTGAATGACAAGGGCGGCCCCCGTGTGATATCGGCCTCCAGCCTGACGGTGCGAACACTTCCAGGTAGATTGGTTTTAGTCATAGTTCTGACATTGTGAAGCTCTATGACCTGCTTTTGGATATACTTGCTCCCAGGGGCGATCTCAAGTTTTCAGTGGTCCAAATTGAACATCTTTAGATAATGCCGCCTTGTTCCGTGAATACATTTGATACAAAATACATGTCCGTCCATATATTTGTTTTATGTGAAGTTTTGTGATAAGCTGCCTTGTCATATACACTTGCAGTCAGTATACAACAAATCATCAATGAACCACGTCCTTTGCAAAGTACGGGGCACAAATTTCAAGGTACCTTTCTTTGGCCCACCACGTACCACACCACACTGGTTCTTTATCCGCAGATGAAGATCACATAAGTGACTAGTTTCTCGCCCCATATACAGACACCAACCGCTCCAATCCGTCTTCACCCGATCGCTGTTGTTAATTCTACCGCGCCCCACCGCAACACGCAGGCACAGAGCGCTGCGTTCTCCCCACTACACCCACCGTCCTCTGTACCCCCACTACACCCACCGTCCTCTGTACCCCCCTCCCACTACACCCACCGTCCTCTGTACCCCCACTACACCCACCGTCCTCTGTACCCCCACTACATCCACCGTCCTCTGTACCCCCACTACACCCACCGTCCTCTGTACCCCCACTACACCGACCATCCTATGTACCCCCACTACACCGACCATCCTCTGTACCCCCACTACATCCACCGTCCTCTGTACCCCCACCCCCTACACCCACCGTCCTCTGTACCCCCACTACACCCACCGTCCTCTGTACCCCCACTACACCGACCATCCTCTGTACCCCCACTACATCCACCGTCCTCTGTACCCCCACTACATCCACCGTCCTCTGTACCCCCACTACATCCACCGTCCTCTGTACCCCCACTACACCCACCACCGTCCTCTGTACCCCCACTACACCCACCGTCCTCTGTACCCCCACTACACCCACCGTCCTATGTACCCCCACTACACCCACCGTCCTCTGTACCCCCACTACACCCACCGTCCTCTGTACCCCCACTACATCCACCGTCCTCTGTACCCGCACTACACCCACCACTGTCCTCTGTACCCCCACTACACCCACCACTGTCCTCTGTACCCCCACTACACCCACCGTCCTCTGTACCCCCACTACACCCACCGTCCTCCGTACCCCCACTACATCCACCGTCCTCTGTACCCCCACTACATCCACCACTGTCCTCTGTACCCCCACTACACCCACCACCGTCCTCCGTACCCGCACTACACCCATCGTCCTCTGTACCCACCCTACATCCACCGTCCTCTGTACCCCCACTACATCCACCATTTTCTGTATCTCCACTACATCCATCGTCCTCTGTACCCCCACTACACCCACCGTCCTATGTACCCCCCCCCCCCCTACACCCACCATCCTCTGTACCCCCACTACACCCACCGTCCTCTGTACCCCCCCACTACACCCACCGTCCTCTGTACCCATCATACACCCACCGTCCTCGCGCACCATAGTGTCAAATGATTGACCTCCGGTCATCTCAGGTCAGGCCACCAGGCCAGGTCACGTGACCCCACCTCCGAAAAAGTTTCCGGTCGTACCACAGCCACAGTTTTTGTCCGATCGATTGTGTACTTACAGGATTTCATAAGGGCAATGGTACCTACAATTCCTAATCTCGGATATTTTTTTATATCGGTGACCTAAGGTCAGGTCAATTTCCTGACCTCCACATTATAAGTCAATGGGAAAATATTCAAATGCTTCCTATTCTGAGGATACGCATTATACCAGCCCAATTCTTTTTGGATCATGTTATCATAGACTATTCTTGAAGTCCCAGTTGCAATTTTTGTTCAGTGAACCCTACAGGGTCAGCCCAGGTCATCTGAGGTCACTCACACTCTGTTGTCAATAACTCTCGACAAAATCAAGATAGAGAAGTGAAACCTGCACCAATGTGTTTGTCTCGTCGAGACACGTCTCCCAATGTGCAACATGACCTAATTGGGTCACCACTTGACCTTGACCTGAGGTCAAATTTATAAGTTGACCAAACCTGGTCATCATGAATATGATTCCAAGTGCCTTGACGAGACAAACACGATGGCGTCAAAAGTATTGCCTTTCATTATCAAGTACAAAGTTATTTGTGAAAACCAGTTTTGAAAAAAATAGCCCTTTTGACCTTTGATGACCTCTCTGGAGCCTAAACGTTGAGGCTTTTTGGCGATTGCGTTGTTCGAGAGCTTTCTATTGCTTTTTTCGTTTGCTCCTAGCTATCCTAGTTCCCCATATATTTGGGGGTTTCTGGAGCGATGTCCTGAAACTGGAAAACCTGACCTTTGATAATCTCCGGTGACCTCAATATTGACCTGAGGAAAACAAATGTCCGAATTAGTTTCAAAATGCATTTTGACGGGCTTTCGAACGACGTGTCCGGGTTTTGTCTACGTCCCATAGGAGCCGAGTTCGAGGGGGAGGGGGGGGGGGGTCGAACCAGGGGTGGAAAAGTTCCTGTTTGTTGGTGCCATGTATAACAAGCAATTTTGTACTCAGGAACTGTGACTTAATTTTTTTTTGTGTGTACTCCAAGTAAAAAGAGAATTAAATGTGACCAATCCACTCACCACTGTATTGTTTGCAGGTTTGACTGAGAAGTGTGAAGTGGATCAACTCAACCCTTATCAGATTATCAGATCACCGGAGCAGCCTTCAAACTTCACCAGAGTCCAGACCAAGACAGGCAGATTCACAGGTGAAGACATGATATCCTCATTCCTCATTACAAATGAGGATGTGATGTGCATGTGAATGTTGCCTAGTTAACTGACCTTGAGCTAATACAATGTGGATGAATGTGGAAAGGATGTGTTTTATGATACCAAGTACATACTAGTGATGTAAATCGGAGTCCAAATTTTTCTGACATCCGAAAATAGTCCGATTCCGATTTGGACTTCGGTCGGTCAGCCACAGATATTTTGGACAATTTTCGGTCAAGATTCATGCATATCATAATTCACGCATTTTCCAACCTTCACAGGTTTTTACACCTTACAGGAAGCTGGATACATTGATTCCACTTTGTGTCATGACTATACATTTTTGGCTGCTGGTCTGCAGAAATCACTTAAAATGAACAATAATATCCTTCAGATCAACATAAAACCAATGAGGCCGAATAGCCATAGACTGGAAAACATTGGCAGACTCTGTTATACAAGGATAGAAATAAGGTAACAACTTATGAGAACTTGCAGTTTGTGCTCATCATTTCACAGTTTCCGAAGATCCACAGCTGACATAAAGCATGAAGACGCTACAGCACAGGCTCACAACAAAAAAAAACCAGTGCATCAGTGTTGAATAGAAGTGAGAAAGGTCCTGAACAGCTTACCTTCACTCAATCCCCCACTCAATTCCCCAACTTTCAAGTGTCATACCCCAAACTGTAATGCAAAACACCAAGATGGCCGTGCATCTCTTGTTTTCATATTTGTAAGTGAAGTGAATTGTTTAAGGAGGTAGAATAACACAATACAACGTCTGATCAAACGAGAACACCCAGCTTATACGTACCCTAACCTCAAACCCTGCCTCGAATCATGAATTTAAACATAGTTTGGCCAACCACAACACTCAAACATGCTGCGTAGCCGCGTCACAAATGCGCCTTGTCGGTTGGTTCCCTTTAACCCTCGCCCTACGGGAGCTTTTTTCACCTTCGCCCTACGGGGGGGGGGGGGGGGGCCTGACAGGCCCCTCTGTTAACTTCCAAACCAAGCAACTTAGAGCAATGCGGTAAGAACCAGCATGTTGCCTGTCATGAGAGGAATCTAACAGTATGCGATTTTTAGGTTTCCGGTCAACGGGTGACCTTCCAGGTCAAGTGAATGACCTCGGATTTACCACGTCCAGAACAGCGATTTTGCTCTTCAGAAAACCTCAAAATTAGAAATTGATAACTGTAAATAAAAAGGCATGTTCCTAGACCAGTTTTGGCTCAGAAATACAAAAAAAGGTAATTATTTGTTCGTATCTTGACCAAAAATGTAAAAAAAAGTTATTAAAAAATGACGTCATCAGTTTCTTACACTTAGGAAGCCATCACTGTCAAAAATGAAGATATTACTTTGAAATTTAGTATGGGTATTGCCCATACTCAGTTCTCTCACATATATTCCGGTTTTTCTAATATCTTTGCAAATTTTGATTTTGTGGGGATTTCCCCCCCCCCCATTTTTTTTATTTTTTATTTTAGGGGTCAAAAACCCAAAATTTTGAAAATCCGAGATTGCCATTTTAAAGAAAATTCCATTTTGTATCTTTGGTGAATTGCGTTTGCAATTTGCTTTAAAGCTCTGTTTTCTACGATTTTTCAAATATTTCTCATTTTGTTATCAACATGACGTCATCAAAACATGATTATCTCCCAAACTACTTAACCAATTTCCATTATGTTTTTTTTACAGCGTACGTATAATTGTTGTAAACTCAGCTACCGAAAATGTCAGCAAGATGTACCGCATGTGTAAAAAGTTATTCAAGAAAAACCTCAGGGGGGGGGGGGGGGGGCTGTCAGGCCCCCCCCCCCGTAGGGCGAGGGTTAAGTCAGCACAATTCTGTCTGCCATTTTGGAGAACACGGTGACTACTAGCGGTGACTACTGAAGACAGTTTTTTAATGTGTATTTGACTTGATGGTAAAATATTTGCTGTAGTTAATAGTTATGGAAAAAAAATGTTTGGCAAAAACAGCAACTTGATAAGGAAGGCTAGTTTTGTTTTCTCCAATACTTGTTTGCATTGTAGCAGTATGATATGGTAGCTCTTGTAATCATTGATAACACTTAGTGTGTTTACTTTCATTTGGGAGGTAACAAAACAAAATAAAGACCCGTCTGCAGGTATTCCATTCTCGCAGGTACTCCATTTCAACCTTGAAATAGCTGTAAAGTTGTATGAACTTGTGAATGTGGAGTGTCTGTAAAGTCGTATGGACTTGTGAATGTGGAGTGTGGAGTGTGGAGTGTGGAGTGTGGAGTGTCGAGTGAGGAGTCATGCGACATACACTTGAGGCAGAACAAAATCCGCAATCAGCACTCAGCTCAGCACCAGCAGCACATCCCGATAAACTGCTTTCTACATACACGAGGTTTACGCTGTCGTAAAGGAAGTGTGTAATTGCTGCCATAGTAACGAGTTGGTAGCCGGTAGGCCAAGTTGAGACGATAGTAGCGCATACGACGCAGCAATGAGTATGTATTGGGAACAATGGGACGATGGCTGAGGAGTGAGATATGAGATGAGCCTAACTCTTATGAATCCATAAATCACTCATTGAGCTATCAAGATTCAATAATGCCAGTTGTCGCTTGGTGTCGTGGCTGCTGTGTGCTGCTGGACGTTGAGGTGGCTGGTGGGTGGTGACTGATTACTGAACGTTCTTTATCTGCTATTCCAATTTTCATTGAAACATTTGCCGCTTTGCGGCAATCGGTGACGCACGTTGGCAGAAATATGGAGTGGGGCCTGCACTCAGCAGTGAGGATATGAAATTAATAGTAAGTAAAGGTAGTTATGCTCATGGCATGGGAAGCACTGAGAACATAACACATTATTCATAAATATTTGACTGTAGTTAGGGGAAGCATACCTAATTACCTAGTACCTACCTATATCTGTTATATACATTATGGATGGATTATCAACACTGGGAATTGGTTGATCTTCTGATGTTTTCTAACAAAGTGTGGTATGAATTATGATTTATGAATTTAAATGGGAAATATGAAACAAAAATGACTTGATGGTAAATGTGGATATTATATAAAGGAGACACATCACTAATTGACATGTATAGGATATTTTTTATAAAAATACTATATTTTCAAACTCGTTGGACTCATCGGACACTTTTCGGTCAATATTGTCATATTGGATCGGACTTTGGATCGGACTTTGGATCGGACTTTGGATCGGACATGATTTGGAAAATTTCCGAATCTTACACCACTAGTCCACACTCACCGTCCTCTGGCTCGACTTTGAACCACATGGCAGTCACCGGGTCCACACTCACCGTCCTCTGGCTCGGCTTTGAACCACATGGCAGCCACCGGGTCCACACTCACCGTCCTCTGGCTTTGAACCACATGGCAGTCACCGGGTCCACACTCACCGTCCTCTGGCTCGGCTTTGAACCACATGGCAGTCACCGGGTCCACACTCACCGTCCTCTGGCTCGACTTTGAACCACATGACAGTCACCGGGTCCACATTCACCGTCCTCTGGCTTTGAACCACATGGCAGCCACCGGGTCCACACTCACCGTCCTCTGGCTCGACTTTGAACCACATGGCAGTCACCGGGTCCACACTCACCGTCCTCTGGCTCGACTTTGAACCACATGACAGTCACCGGGTCCACATTCACCGTCCTCTGGCTTTGAACCACATGACAGCCACCGGGTCCACACTCACCGTCCTCTGGCTCGACTTTGAACCACATGGCAGTCACCGGGTCCACACTCACCGTCCTCTGGCTCGGCTTTGAACCACATGACAGTCACCGGGTCCACACTCACCGTCCTCTGGCTCGGCTTTGAACCACATGGCAGCCACCGGGTCCACACTCACCGTCCTCTGGCTTTGAACCAAATGGCAGTCACCGGGTCCACACTCACCGTCCTCTGGCACGACTTTGAACCACATGACAGTCACCGGGTCCACACTCACCGTCCTCTGGCTCGACTTTGAACCACATGGCAGTCACCGGGTCCACACTCACCGTCCTCTGGCTCGACTTTGAACCACATGGCAGCCACCGGGTCCACACTCACCGTCCTCTGGCTCGGCTTTGAACCACATGGCAGTCACCGGATCCACAATCACCGTCCTCTGGCTCGACTTTGAACCACATGACAGTTACCGGGTCCACACTCACCGTCCTCTGGCTTTGAACCACATGGCAGTCACCGGGTCCACACTCACCGTCCTCTGGCTCGGCTTTGAACCACATGGCAGTCACCGGATCCACACTCACCGTCCTCTGGCTCGACTTTGAACCACATGACAGTTACCGGGTCCACACTCACCGTCCTCTGGCTTTGAACCACATGGCAGTCACCGGGTCCACACTCACCGTCCTCTGGCTCGGCTTTGAACCACATGGCAGCCACCGGGTCCACACTCACCGTCCTCTGGCTCGACTTTGAACCACATGGCAGTCACCGGGTCCACACTCACCGTCCTCTGGCTCGGCTCTGAACCACATGGCAGCCACCGGGTCCACACTCACCGTCCTCTGGCTCGACTTTGAACCACATGGCAGCCACTGAGTCCACACTCACCGTCCTCTGGCTCAGCTTTGAACCACATGGCAGTCACCGGGTCCACACTCACCGTCCTCTGGCTCGACTTTGAACCACATGGCAGTCACCGGGTCCACACTCACCGTCCTCTGGCTCGACTTTGAACCACATGGCAGTCACCGGGTCCACACTCACCGTCCTCTGGCTCGGCTTTGAACCACATGGCAGCCACCGGGTCCACACTCACCGTCCTCTGGCTCGGCTTTGAACCACATGGCAGTCACCGGGTCCACACTCACCGTCCTCTGGCTCGGCTTTGAACCACATGGCAGTCACCGGGTCCTGGCTGTCGCGAGACTCGAGTGACTCGGCCGAGGAGTCGTCTGAAACAGGGCCGAAATTAATCTGCCAGCGGCATAATGAGTGGGGTGTGATCCACGAATAAGGCGTGCTCACGTTGGAGTCAAACCGAACGAATGGCTCCATCGAACCTGCAAGTCGAAACACTCAGATTGATTGATGCAGGCACATAAAGATCTTGGGTTGACAATATGGGCCGATAGCTTGAAGACCACGGGTTTGCCTTGAGGTCTCAAAATTCCACTTTATATATGGGGCGATAGCTTGAAGACCACGGGTTCGCCTAGAGGTCTCAAAGTTCCACTTTATATATCGGGCGATAGCTTGAAGACCACAGGTTTGCCTTGAGGTCTCAAAGTTCCACTTTATATATGGGGCGATAGCTTGAAGACCACGGGTTTGCCTTGAGGTCTCAACGTTCCACTTTAGATATGGGACGATAGGTTGAAGACAACGGCCTTGACGGCAAAGCTCCACTTTCTTCCGACTTTTCACTGCTTGTTGGGAGAACAAAATAAAACAGCCATATGAAAAATCAAAATTTGGGTACGGCATATCATCAAAATCCATCGCTGACGAAAATGAAAACGGGCTGATTGAGGCGGCTGATCTTGTTAACACGCGCCATGGAGGGGGGGGGGGGGGGGGGGGGGTCCGCCCACCCCTCCGGTTTTTCGAGGATAGCGCAAAAAAGGCGGCTTTGCATACTGTTCGGCAATGAACTACCCACATGTCAAATTCTTGACCTCGGGTCATATCAGGTCAGGTCACCAGACCAGGTCACGTGATGACCCCACCTCCAAAACGTTTGCGGTAGTACCGCAGCCACAGTTTTAGGCCGATCAGTTTCAATCTTGCAGGATTTGATAAGGTGATAGATACCTACAATTTGTTTATCTCGGATTTTTTATATGGTGACCTAAGGTTAGGTCAATTTCGTGACCGCCAACGCTGTTTTGTCGATACATATCGACATAATGGAGAGAGCGAGAGAGAAGTGAAAACAGTACCAATGTGTTTGTCTCGTCGAGACACGTCTCCCAATTGCAACATGGCCTACTTGGGTCACCACTTGACCTTGACCTGGGATCAAATTTCTCCGTTGACCTAACCTAGTCAAGATCAATATGATTCGGAGCGCATTGGAGAGACGAACACGATGGCGTCAAACGTAATGCTTTATCTTTATTATGTATAAGTGATTTGCGAAAAACAGTTCTGCCAATTTTTTTTGACATTTGATGACCTATGGAGCCTTAACTATTGAGCTGAGCTCAAATCTAGGGACACCTCAGCGATTGCATTTTTCAAGAGCTTTCCATTGTTTTTTCCGTGTCTTCCTAGCTATCATAGTTCATGTGATATCTGGGGATTTCTGGAGCGAAGTCCTAAAACTGGAAAATCTGACCTTTGATGACCTCTGCCCTCTGGTGACCTCAATATTGACCTGAACTAAAACAAAAAGACCGATATACTTTCGAATTTCGATATAACTTGTCTCGAGCTATCTAACGCCGTTTTCCTTGTCGCTACGTTGCGTGCTTTTCGAGATCACTAGGGGGGGGGGGCGAAATCCGCCCCCCTTCCCCTCCAGGGTGTGTAATTCTCAGAGGTCCTCCAGGTCGCGTGTTAAGTACCGTAATTTATCTTCAACAATTACAGAACTTGGTGACTACATTTTAAGCACTTACAGTACTAAGTGACATCAGTATTTTTGAAACCAAATCACAAAGGCATAAATCATGGGCAATAGCTTCTCTGGGGACATGTAAATGCCATCACCGGCAATAGCTTCTCCTGGGACATGTACATTGTACATGCCAGGTAAATCAGGCAAGTTACGATGCAAACGGGACAAATTAATGGTACAGATCAGAATGGAACGGAACATCAATGTAACGAACCACGATCATTTTGTTTTGTTTTGGAACGATTTATAACGGGAGGCCGGGCCGGTTAGTTCAGCGGTAACTCGCTCGCGTACCGTGTGGGAGGTCCCGGGTTCGAATCCCGGGGCGGCCGGTTCGTCCACAACGGACCAGATTGACCGTAGCCTAACAGCGGCGTACACATGACACGCTAATACTGCCTGGGAACAAGGCACCGCTGTGGAGTGGCGTGAATACACAGAAATGAAGCGCATACTTCTGAAATTGAATGGAATAGAATGGAGGAGAATACAATGAAAGAAGATGATCACGACGACGACGACGACGACGACGACGACGACGACGACGACGACGACGACGACGACGACGACGACGAGGAGGAGGAGGAGGAGGAGGAGGAGGAGGAGGAGGAGGATGATGATGATGATGATGATGATGATGATGATGATGATAATGATGATGATGATGATGATGATGATGATGATGATGATGATGATGATGATGATGATGATGATCATCATCATCATCATTTGTTCATAGGAAGTGATGACACGGGATGGGCACCAAATGTTGTCCAATTCTGATATCTAGGGCATGTTACAGACTACAGACACCAGTAAGGCGCCGTAGTTGGCGATGAACGAGCGAGCGCGAAGGAAGTGTATGGGGAATTTCAACTCAATCGGGCAAGTAGTTTCTGAGATACAAAAAAGGTGCGCACGTGCGCACGTGCAGAGGTACCCACCTTTGACTTGTGGGAAAGTGGAGGCTAAGAGGCCCCTAAACACACACCAAATTTGAACACAATCGGCTCAGCCGTTCCAGAGATATAGAATAGGGGTGTGCACGTGCGCACGTGCAAAGCCACCCCAACCCTGACTTTTTTGAATTTGCACATAAACTGCCCAGCCGTTGCGGAGTTATTGCGAGAAAATACTTTTCAACACCCCTCACACGGCACGCGCCACGCGCAGTGGTAGTCACTCACATGAGTCGGCACTGGTATCAAACAGGGTAGGTTAGATGGGGCTGCTCAGCAAAGAAGTCTGCTTGTCAATTCGACGTGCGGTTGCAGAGATATAAGCTCAAAAACGTCGCCACGGGTCGGGTCGGGTCAGGCCGGGCCGGATTTTTCAGATTTTTCCCATACACCACGGAAGGACGAGCGAGCGCTTCGCGCTCGCTCGTAATGATCAACACAAGCCACTCACCAGGTACAGTGATGACCGAGGACGGCCCCGCGGTCAGCAGAGAGCCGCTGTCTGTCGCCGCTCACAAGTCACTCACTAGGTACAGTGATGACCGAGGACGGCCCCGTGGTCAGCAGAGAGCCGCTGTCTGTCGCCGCTCACAAGTCACTCACCAGGTACAGTGATGACCGAGGACGGCCCCGCGGTCAGCAGAGAGCCGCTGTCTGTCGCCGCGCCGCTGCTCGGTCGATCTGCCTCCTCTACGGAGCCGGGCTTGGGCAGCGGGTCGTCAGAGGCTGGCGCATCGTCTGTCAGGGCAGGTCACATACCAGGGCAGGTCACAGACCATGGCAGGTCACAGACCATGGCAGGTCACAGTACAGGGCAGGTCACATACCACATACCAAGGCAGATCACAGCACAGGGCAGGTCACAGCACAGGACAGGTCACAGCACAGGGCAGGTAACATACCAGGGCAGGTCACAGCACAGGGCAGGTCACATACCAGGGCAGATCACAGCACAGGGCAGGCCACAGCACATGGCAGGTCACAGAACAGGGCAGGTCACAGCACAGGTCACAGCACAGGGCAGGTCACAAGGTCAACTTTAGCAGACCGTACAAATGCCATATTTTGAGCAAAATGCAATCGAAAAGCGTCAAAAGATAGCAAATGACTAGGGCTACAAAATGTCTATCTCAGATTTTTTAGAGAGAAAAAATGACAAAAAATAAAAATATAACGATTAAAAAAATTGCCCTCAAAATACAAATGTTCAAACATATTAAAAAAACGAACGATATGCTGAAAAATGTGGAGAATACCCAAACCAAATTTAAAAGCAATATCTTTATTTTTGACTGTCTTATGGCTCCCTAAGTATGAGTAACTCATGACGTCATATTTTAAAATTGCGTTTTTTTAAAAACTTTTAGTGACCAGATACAAACAAATGTACTGACAACTGTATTTCTGAGAAAACTAGTCTAGAAACATGCCTTTTTTATTTAGTTTATCCGTTTCAAATTTTTCCCTTAGGTGACCTGACTGCACTGCAGGGGTTGATTCCCCCCCCCTTAGGTTTTTCGCCAATAGCGAAAAAACGGCGGCGCGCAGCACCGCCGGGTTTTGGCACAACTTTTAGGACATCAATTGCGCACACTTTGAAAAAAATAACCCCAGGTCATCTCAGGTCAGGTCACCAGACCAGGTCAAGTGACCCCACCTCCAAAAAATGTTTGCAGTTGTGCCAAAGTCAGAGTTTCTCACCGATCAGTTTGAAACTTACAGGATGTCATGAGGGCATAAGTACTTACAATTCGCATATCTCGGAATTTTGATATCGGTGACCTAAGGTCAGGTCAATTTCGTAACCTCCCCATAATAAGTCAATGGGGAAATATACAAATGCTTCCTATTTCAAGGATATGCATGCTATTAGTCCAATTACTTCTGGATCATGTTATTATAGGATATTCTTGATGATCCAAGTGTAAGTTTTGTTCAGTGACCCCTATGGGGTCATTTGAGGTCATCCGAGGTCACCATCACGTTTGTGTCAATAACTCCCGACATAATAAAGATAGAAGTAAAACAGACAGCAATGTGTTTGTCTCGTCGAGACACGTCTTCCCATATGCAACATGCCCTATTTGGTTCACCACTTGACCTTGACCTGAGGTCAAGACCTGAGGTCAAGACCTGAGGTTGACTTAACAAGGTCACCATGTATATCATTCGAAGTGCCTTGACGATATAAACACAATGGCGTGAACAGTTTTCCGTTATCTTTATTAGGTCAAAAGTTAATATCGAAAAACGATTTTGCAAAAAAACAGCATTTTCTTTTTCTTTTTTGACCTCTGGAGCCTCAAATATTCAACTGAGATCAAATTTGAGTACACATTATTGACTGCAAATTGCACTGGCTGGCGATTGCTATTTTCCGTTTGTTTATAACTAGCATATTTTCCGAGATATATGGGAATTTCTGGAGCGAAGTCCTAATACAGGACAAAACGGGGAAATTTGACCTTTGATGACCTCTGATGACCTCAATTTTGACCTGACCTAAAAAATACTTTAATACTTTCCATAGAACTTGTATCTATCAAATAGCTATCAAATTCCGTTTTCTGCTTGTCGCTACGTAGCGTAGTTTTCGAGATCTTACGGGGGGGGGGGGGCGGAAATCAACCCCCTACAGTTCGTGTTCGGTGCAAACCCCCTGCAGTGCGCGGGTTAACCTTATATAGTGTCAAGTTGTGAAAATGGCTGCTACTATCGAATCATACGTGAAGAATAACCCATTCAACATGTGTCGCATGCCTTTAGTAGACATCTGACCTTTTGTGACTGACCTTTGCTCACAATTTCAGTTTTGCTTATGCGGGATATGTATTATATCTTTGAGAGCACTTTGTGCGACAATAGTCTTAATCTAAGGCTTTGGATGGAAAGTATGACCCCAAAACTAAAATATCTTAATTTCGACCTTTGACCTGACCGTGACCTGACATGGGACCTTATTTTGAAAATGTCGAGTATGCGTTGGATGCGTCTCATTGAGAGCTTTCGATGTCCGCATTGCGCGTCTCGCTGCGGTTATTGGTTCGGAAGATAACCGGGGGGGGGGGGGTTAAAAACGCCCCCCCCCCCTCCCAGTCAATGGCGTTCGGCTGAGACCCCAGTCAATGCCCGGTAAAAAAAGGAATTAGGCTACACTAAAACCACTTTAGCTGTCCTGGATCTGCAAGTGCCCACAGATCGCACAGCATTCCCACCTGCTATATCGTCATTCCCACCTGCTGTACCGTCATTCCCACCTGCTATATCGTCATTCCCACCTGCTATATCGTCATTCCCACCTGCTATATCGTCATTCCCACCTGCTATATCGTCATTCCCACCTGCTATATCGTCATTCCCACCTGCTATATCGTCATTCCCACCTGCTATATCGTCATTCCCACCTGCTGTATCGTCATTCCCACCTGCTATATCGTCATTCCCACCTGCTATATCGTCATGCCCACCTGCTATATCGTCATTCACACCTGCTGTATCGTCATTCCCACCTGCTATATCGTCATTCACACCTGCTGTATTAATGTTCAGTGGATCCCCGGCTAGGTTGAAAGGGTCCGCACCTGATGTATTAATGTTCAGTGGATCCCCGGCCAGGTTGAGAGGGTCCGCACCTGCTGTATTAATGTTCAGTGGATCCCCGGCCAGGTTGAGAGGGTCCGCACCTGCTGTATTAATGTTCAGTGGATCCCCGGCCAGATTGCCAGCCATGTTGAGAGGGTCCGCACCTGCTGTATTAATGGTCAGTGGATCCCCGGCCAGGTTGAGAGGGTCCGCACTGGGGTCGGCAGCGTCTGGGAAGCAGCCATCCTGCAGTTCATCAGACACCTCCTCCTCGTCTTTGATGCAGCCTTCAGTACCGTCATCTGCAACATGGAAAACAAGGCACTGTAGAACAAAGTGATGCAACCTCCAGCAGCAGCATCTGCAACATGGAAAATAAAGCACTATGGAACAAAGTACTTATTCACCCTGATAGATACCAACAGTCCTATTGCAATTCAGATGGCAGGTTTGAACATTTAACATACTATTAAACTAGTCCTCGATGTCTGCCCCTACCAACTTAATCTAGAAACAATGCAGCATGGCATGGCTAGAAATAATGCAGCTTGGCTACAAGACCTTCAAGGGGGGGGGGGGGTCAATTGCCCTGTTCTACCCCCTCTTGGGTACGCCTGTGACCAAAAATAAAATACTTACCACAATATCCCAATGGGGTGCTCAAGACATGAATTCCTGAATCCATTGAAACAGATTAATATACTGTGACTTTAACAAATAGGCAGATCTTCAGTCAAAGCAAGTAAAAAGAAATGAGTGAAAAGCCTTCAAACAAAATGAAGGCTTCAAACATCATATAACATCTCTCAGATCCGAATACTATACACCAATGTCCTATCACTACACAAAAATACACTACAACAAAGGGTCTATTATTACACTCATAACACTAGGAGCCTTAGAGGGCTGGTTATAGCGCGGGGCGCAAGGGGTTTGGTAGCCATGACGTCGCCATGGCAGTCGAATCCCGCGCCACAATGCAAAGTGGCTTGGTAGTTACCCCCTTTAATTTGTTATCTAAGAGAGATGTATACAAGTATTTGTGCTCAATGGGAAGCTCGTTTCTTCGAGATTCCTGAAATGGCCTCCGATTTTACCTGATACACTCCAATCGTCCACAATTATCGGTCGAGTGGAGGCACGTTCCGCCCACACGACGCGCCGGAGCGGGTAGCCGGCTGTCAAAGGCTGTACAGTGTACACCGCAGCCACCACGCCTGCCGCAAGTTGGTGAGAACCGCTGCGACGCCTTGTCAGAGACTGCACCGCCGCGAGGCCGGCCGGCCGTCCCGTCGGCGGCCTGGTGCTTCGAAATTGCCGGCCTGCATGCAAACTCTGTTACAGCTAGGGACTGTACCACAGTCCCACCTTTGTGAAAATGTCTACACGTCAGGCGAGGTCAGCTGAAAATGTTCGTGAACTTTTTTCTCCGAAAAAAATGTTTTTCTTGGAAGATATTCAACTTTTAGTTTTACCGAAAAGTTGGGTTGGTGACGTCATATGATTTGTTTTTAATAACGGAAATCCTTTGTGCTGCCAAAAATATGGCACAATTTTTGGTCGACATCTATTACGCAGAAAAGGCGAACCACCCGGTGTCTAGATTGGCTTAGATTGCGAACCACCCGGGGATCGAGAAATTGAAGACGAAAATATTCCAAGGCTGATCTTAAAACAAGTCGACTATCATTACCAGTTGGGTAAAGAGACGACGCTGTCGGTTTAGAGTCCCTATTGAAATACACATGGGCCTTATTTTCTACATATGTCAAAATCAAACTCGAATATCTTTTTTATTAGATCATTGTGGTTGTTTTAACTGCTACCATACTTAATTTCAATGCCTAGCTATACAAATCGCTATCTCAACTCAAATTTAATGTTAAAGGAAATAGTTAACCTTCAACATTAGTTTTAAACTGAGATAGCAGTTTTGTAGCCCGTGTTGGGAAGCCCCTATCTGCAAGTTTTCTTGACTGAAAAGACTCCAGCCGAATATATTTGAGTTTTTGGCGAAGGAATGCGGGGCTGGCGAAAGAATGTTGTACTGGTTCTAGCCCGGGCAGAGGCTATACCATCAGCCAATCAGCTTGCAGCTGGTGCTAGCAAACGAATCGCCAGCCGCCGGCTGGCACATCTCTAATGCGAGTCTATCTTTACGCGACTACTTTCGAATCTGATTGGCTGAACTATTTTTTACATTCGCGTGACGTCAGGACTCTGACTCAGAGAGTATGCATATAGTTTTGATAAACAATACAAATTTACGACCTTCTGTCCTGAATCGGCGCGATATAAGGCCACTTTTGACAATATACAAATAAATTGTATTACAAATATAATCAAATCGTGTTCGGTAAAATTTTCCAAGGTGAACTATTTCCTTTAAGGTGGGATAACCCCTTCACAGCTGACTAATTGGGCTGTATCGTTTAAATGGTGTTTATAGACATTTTTTCAATACAATTAATATACCAATGAACTTTAAATATTATTTTCACTCGAATAAACACAAAGTTGTTTTAAATATATTCCGTTTTCTTTTCAGATATTTTCCGATGTGATTACCATATCCTACTAGATAGTTGAAATTCTAGAAGAAAATGACAACTATTCCAAAAAGCATACCAGAAATAGTTGATGTGGTAATATAGCTAGTTTATTATAAATTGAGCCAGGCGTGACGTACCCATGGCAGTCGCCAAACTTGAAAGTTCTCTGGGTTATAGGGCCTTGACTTACAAGACACTACACTATACAGCCTTGCACTTCACGCGCACTCCACTGCGCCCTTGCACTGCGCCACCAAGGCCATATATGCGCCACGATACGCTGCATATTGACGCTAGTCAAGATAACTAGAAGAGAGGTACAAACAAGTGATTTGGCAGTCAGTGACGTCACCAGGGCTTCGCCCCAGGTAATTTCCATAGGCGCCCCATAGCCAAGGCGCACACAAGGGGGGGGGGGGGGGCACACGGGCCCGTGCCCCCATACGAAATGCGGGGCCCCTCTGAGGCGGCCTCGTGGGCCCCTCTGAGGCTTCCCTGTGGAACCCGTTTGGTTGTATTAAACAAAATCCGGATTTATTGTTTTGTTTTACAAATGAAAATAAAAGTTTTACATTGTATATTTCCATCCGAAGAGACCAGAGTCGCACATAAGGGGGGCACACGAGCCTGTCCGCCCTTACGAAATTCGGGGCCACTATTAGTCCCCGCATTTCGTAAGGGGCTCCGCCCCTCCGACCAGACTCCAGAGGGCCCCTGGGAAGTTCAAAGGGCCCCTGTGAAGGTCGGAGGGGCTCCTGACCAAGGGCGTAGGCAACGGAGGAGGGGGGCAAGGGGGCCATGCCCCAGCCGAAGGCACCAGTATTTTGGATGGTGTCAGGCGCCCGCAAAACACCTTACGTCGCATAGAAGAACGCTCACGAAGCTAAAAAAAATCGTAACACGAATACATAACAGCACTTGTTTGTCTGTTAAAGGAAATAGTTCACCTTCAACATTAGTTTTAAACTGAGATAGTGAAACTGAGGTGGATAATTAGGGGTTTTGGGGTGCTCAAGTACCCCCTGAGCTACAAAGTGCACCCCTCACTGTAAAAACACCCCCTCAAATAAACAGGTCCGTTTAACTACCGGCTGCTCAGTCTTACTTCGGCGAAGTAAGACTGAGTGGTGTAAAAGTGTGTGTATGTGTGTCTGTCCGTGTATAAATAGGCGGTTTTGCACGGTCAGGTAGGGACCGGTCAGTTCGCTCGGTCAGTCTTACCGTCCCTCAGCATGTTTGTGTGGCCGGTCGGCCGGCCCGGGGCGCAGATTGCCCGACCCAGCACCGTAGCCAGCGCTTAAGAATCGCCGTTTTGCTGATAGTGCAATTCGCGCCCCCGGCCGGCAGACAGGGGCAGGCCTCCCGCACCTCCGCGCATAAATCCTGGCGCCACACCTCCACTGGCAGATCCAGCCTCCCAATATGGGGGGGGGGGCTAATTTCACTGGGGGCCTTCCTGGCCCCAGGGGCCTCCATATGACCTAAAAGGTGCCCCCCCCCCATTTTTCCCTTTGCGGACTTGGGTTATTTTTGTTCGCTATGCTATTATTACGTGTAATGACCTAGGTGACCTAGGACGTGTCAATTAAGTGCAAACATAAAATTGATGGATATTTGCCTCCAAAATATATACAATTTTGCCATTTGATATGCTATTTTATATATAAATTAGTTATTCGCTAATACCTTTTGACTGAATAAAGTTAGAAGGGCACGGTAAACGTCATTTTGTTGGTATCATCAAAACACGTTGATAGATGTGCAGCATGACTTCTGTATGACATTTGATGACCTTGACCTAAGGTCAAGGTCACGGCGCAAAGTCACCTTTCCAAATTTGACCTACACGGCAATGTTATATATCTTTGAACTTGTCTTGAAGGTAGGAATTCATTGGTATTAAAATAAATGCGCGATCGTTGATGATTATAAAGCAAACTGAGATATTTTCGGGCTTTCTTTACACCGAGAAGGAAGTTATGAAGTTACTATTCGACATTAAAATTAAAATGAATTTAAGTGTTGCCATTGACAATCAGGCATTATTTAAGCACAATCGAACTCCTCGCAATAAGACAAGTTTTAAGATATATAACATCGCCACAAATGCGGCCACAATTGGAAACCTAACCTTGAACCTTGACATTGACCTTAGGTGAAGGTCACCAAATGTTAGAAAGAGGTCATACTGCATATCATTCAACGCGTCTTAACTAAAATAACAAAATGGTGTCCATTTTACCTTTTTATCTTTATTCAGTCAAAAGTTATTGGAGAATACCTAATATCCTTCACAAAAAGAACACAAGAAATTACCAAATTTAGCATATTTGAAGAAAAATAACCATAATTTTGTTTCTGTTTGAACGATACTTCTTTACACTTAACAATAATACAGTCAAAATAGGAAATACATTTGGCTTGGGTATTAAAAAAGATTCAAAATTTCGAAAACAAATACTAACTTTGAAATTTAAGGTCAAGGTCATAAAATGTCAGACAGAGGTCATGCTGCAGAACATTCAATTCGTCTTGATGAGAACAGCAAAATGACGTCTATCGTACCAATCTAGTTTTATTCAGTCAAAAGTTATTAGCGAATAACATATTTTTTATATATAAAATAGCAAGTAAAATGACAAAATTTGTGATATTTGGAAGCAAATATTCCTCAATTTGATTTTTTTTTCTCACTTAACCACGTCCTTACACGTAAGAATATTATAGCCAAAAAAATAGAAACACGTTTGAGAAAAGGTATCCAAAAAGTTGTACAATTTCGAAAACGTACTAAATTGTGAAATTTTCGAAACTAAAAAAATAAACATCACCATGTTATAAAACAGCTCATTGCCATTATAATGACATAATACATCTATATTGCTTCATAAATTCCCCGCCATATAGGCGGATAAAGATTGACCTGCACCGTGACCTTATACAAATTTCCGAGGCGATATCTCCTGAACCACTGCTTGCATTGCAATACAACTTTCACAACTCACTTAAGCGCCCCAGGCTACCTCATATACTAATTTTGGCCATAATCGGTGACATGACGGTGTCATTTTGCACTTTGTTTTTGTCTATTTGTCGTGGAATACAACAGCTACAAAAAGAAGAACATTAGTTTTTTTTAACTGAACCTAATTACCCTACTTAATACTAGTAGACGTATTCCACACAACATAGGTACTGTACCTATGTAAAGAAATTCATTCCCGCGCTCCTCTGCCACCCACCAGGCAGCAGGAGACCAAAGGCTGCGACGCTGCGTGTACAATTATAGCTTACAATGGAAACACAATTCTAAAGAATAGTGTTATCCAATGTTCAACCAACCTTCGGTGACGTTGGTTGTGAATCACTCCAAAATAGCGTCAGACGCGCCACTTTTCCTAACCCTAATGCTACCAAAATGCTACCAAATAGAGCAAACACGAACGAGGCAAAAACAACATTAATTTCTTTCGCAACAAGTTATTTGTTTGCAGGCAGTACCCATTTTCATCGCCAGTTTCAGCGATTTTTTTGTTGGGGGATAATTTCTATTGCCGCCCCTGTCGAGCTTGGGGGGGGGGGCTTTTGCCCCTGCCGCCCCCCCCCCCCCCGCCCCTGGATCCGCCAGTGCACACCTCTCGCTGCGGCATGTCCGCCCGTCGCCGCTGTGATATCCGAGGCCGCGCCGCGCAGCTGCCAGGACTGCTGCCGACCGAACCGTGGCCTTTTCTGCGTTGCGTTGCTTGTATGTGGTTGTTCGAAATATCGAGATACATTGAATAAATAAAGGAAAAAAAAGGAAGAAAAAAGTGAACACGGTCAGGTCAGCATTGACGACTTCGTCATTTCGGTGCCGATATTGTGACTTGAAGGTTTACATGTTCGCACCGTGACTTTTTGTTCTCTTCCCATCGTTTACAAGTTAACATACATTACGATTCTTGATGTGACTCGAAGCGGTTGGGGGGGGGGGGGGCAGCCGTAGTGCAAACAAAACTCGCTTCCAGCGACCATAACATGAAACTCCATATTGGGTTTTCGATGCATCTTGTCACTGATGTTTGGATCCATTTTCGTGCCGCTTGCTTCCTTTTATTTTACGGTCCGTCGCGTTTAAGCGGCCATAACGGCCGCCACCTCTCCTCGTCCTCTCGCTACATCTTGGATTTGAGAGCCGCCGGTGAAAAGCACCCCCTGGCATTTTTACAATTATCCACCTCTGGAGATAGCAGTTATGTAGCCCGTGTTGGGAAACCCCTATCTGCAAGCAAGGGCGGATCCAGCCGGCCGTTTTTTTTTTGGGGGGGGGAGTTTTTAGCGGACCTTGCCTACCTCCAATTTCGATTTTTTTCCCCCGGATTTGGGCCACTTTATTTTGCAACTACATGATTTCTTTAGCTTTTCGACATCTTGGGATATCGAAAAAGGAAAGATCGTCAGCTTGCAGTTTTTATTTTTCCGACATTGCCTTACACTGAACAAAACTATATCAATTGTCAGCTGTACCCAGGGGCGTCGCCGATAGTTTTTAAGTGGGGAGGGGGAGGTCGGCTGAAATGACGACAGCAAAATTACCCATTTTTTATTCGTTTATTTAAGCCTTTGCAGCATTTTTAATGTTGACTTCCATGTTATATTCTTTCATGTCAATACTTGTTAGTTAACGCCGCGAAGCGGCGCGAAATTTTTACGTGTTTGCCTGATAAAACCCAGAAACATAAGCGGTGGGCCTTGTAGAGATAGGCTAAACATGCTATTCATTCAATTTACCGTTACAACGAACCGAAGACGGTGGCGGTGGTTTCGTTATGACGATGTGACGCCGTGAAGCGGTGTGAAATTTTAATGTTAGGTCGTGGGAAATACATTTTTATATTGGAACTGTAACGGGTTTTCGCTTCTGCAAGGACCTCTGACATTTTGTGCAACTTCGCAACATTTTTTTGAAAATTTTGAACTCTTTTTCTGGTTAATTTTGGGCCGCTGAATGGAATGACATACATTTTGAGGCTCTCTGGCTTAATCTGCAACAATTAGAGCTGCTGGCAACAATTGTCAACAATTTGCAACATTATTAAAATTTTGCTCACGGGGTTTTCTTGAGATCAGGAGTCGAAATATGGCATTTTCAGAATGTTATATCCCCGTGTTTTCGAGATAATACTAAATTTTGTGGTTAAAAATGCAGAATCGAGCTCAACCTGTACATACATTTTTATTTTGGAGGCAGGTCAATCATCGGCGAGCACATAGGTCGCTGCACGGCTAGGGTGGGGGTGGTGAAATTTAGCGGGTTAATCGGGAATTGGTCCGGTGGAATAAGGTCGGGGTTTCCTTGTTCGTGAGCCGGCACCAATGGCCCTCTGGCTCCTCCTTACATAATTTCACCAACCGCTTGTCTCTCAGACTATCACACCGTGAGTTCTGTGATCGGTTCCATGTCTATTCTGCATACCCAGTGCAACGCTACGCTGAGGACGAACTCCCACTGGAACTAACACATTCATACATCCTTTCACTCAGACTCTCCCCAGACATTCACTCAATCATCAATATCTTTCATACTTTGCAGTAAACTGTCAGGTTCGTCTTCCTGACCCCTCCCTCTTTTCCTATCCCCACCAGTGGTGCGTAGTGTTACACAGGGAACGCACCAGGGTAACAGCTGGTTCGCTGAGCGAATTTCGTCTCCGATGTACTCAGCTCTTCACTATGGATAACTTTCCACTCTAACTATTAAATCCACCAAATGAAAATATGAATAACCTCACACATGCCTGGGCCCATTCCTGCCGCACACTGCTGCTGGGATCCACGACTTACTGCGGTTTCCGTGGTGCTCCAATCGCCAATCTACGCCACCTCAGCGCCCTGACTCCTACGGCATTTATCTGAGGTGGATGGCCATTCTGGCCCTCACACGTCGCCACCCCAGCACCCTGACTCCTCCTACGGCATTTATCTGGGGCGGATGGCCATTCTGGCCCTCACACGTCGCCACCCCAGCACCCTGACTCCTCCTACGGCATTTATCTGGGGCGGATGGCCATTCCGGCCCGCACACGTCACCACCTCAGCACCCTGACTCCTCCTACGGCATTATCTGAGGCGGATGGCCATTCTGGCCCTCACACGTCGCCACCCCAGCACCCTGACTCCTCCTACGGCATTTATCTGGGGCGGATGGCCATTCCGGCCCGCACACGTCACCACCTCAGCACCCTGACTCCTCCTACGGCATTTACCTGAGGCGGATGGCCATTCCGGCCCTCACACGTCGCCACCCCAGCACCCTGACTCCTCCTACGGCATTTATCTGGGGCGGATGGCCATTCCGGCCCGCACACGTCGCCACCCCAGCACCCTGACTCCTCCTACGGCATTTATCTGGGGCGGATGGCCATTCCGGCCCGCACACGTCACCACCTCAGCACCCTGACTCCTCCTACGGCATTTACCTGAGGCGGATGGCCATTCTGGCCATCACACGTCGCCACCCCAGCACCCTGACTCCTCCTACGGC
>JAXIVJ010002833.1:92500-102673 GCA_036785665.1 Chirona hameri
CCTGAGCGAAATCCACGGGTTTTCCCCTCGTTAGGCTAGCGTCTGACCGTCTGACCGGACCCTCTCGTCCAGGGGAGGGGGTTCATGACGTCATGTGTTTTGGGATGGGGCGTGTGGGGTCAGTGTCCCAGCGGCCGGTAGCGGTGATCGGTGACGCTGGCCGTGTGGACACTTGTGCGAATTTTGATGACAGCGATTTTATTCTGGCGTTAATTTTTAACAGCGAGATGAACAGGGACGAAATTGTACATGACCGTGATTTGTATCATACCGCCATATCTTTCCATAGAGCAAACAACCATCCCATAATTTCGCGCTTGTTAAGGAGACAGTTAACTGCGAGAATCGTAAACATTCCAACACAGCCTTCCTCACTTTCCTTTTCCTTGGGCAATATTTACTTTACTCAGTTAGCTTTGAACTTAATACATGTTTGACAGTGCAACAAACAGATAAATGATCTGATAAATCAGATAAATTTTCCGGCAATGAAAATAACGTTGCTGAACAAAATGAAATTAATAGTCTTGCAATTATCGGCGGCTTAGGGCTGTGTGGAAACAATATTAGCACATATTCGACAATTCGTCAATAAGATTTGTTTGTCAAAATCCTCACGACACAATCCCTAAATGATCTGTTTGTATAAGCCGAAACGTTGAAATGATGACCCTGTCATCAACCGATCCTGACATCAAAGATTGCGTAAAAAGGCTTACAGATTAAATTGCAAATTCACCACAATGAAGTTAATTTGACCGGATTTGAAAATGTCACCAATCAGACCAAATAATCAACCGAACCGGATAATTGAATGGCAAGGTTAAGAAAAAATATCGGTTACCCTGTCTGCTGGCAATCGGGTTAGCCATTCCTGAAAATTTTCAGTACGGGTATTTCACATAAATTATCACATCACTCGGGTTTTACCAGAAACAGTTGGCCTTCAATATATCAGTAAACATTGTTCACCAAAATAAACATTAAACCTCGGAACCTTGAATTGAGTATTTAATCACATCTAGCCGCAAAAATTGCATTACCCTGTCTTGGAAGCACTGAAGTCACATCATCGCTTGTCCCGACATAGATATTATTACGTTAGCATTACTTATTATATTACGTGACTTCCCCTCAAGTTAGCGCTCCATCTCATTGATATTCCTTCCTCAATCCATCTTTCAGTCACATTCCGAATTAGAGTACTAGGTAATTCACACAAGGCTATATTTACAGAAAATTGTGCACCGATAGTTTAAGTTAATTGTCTCGTGAATACAATATCATTCGTCTTATAGGCAGCAGTTCGAATAGAGTCAGCAAAATTCAGTCAGTCACATCAGTCACATCAGTTCGAACAGTCAACCAGTCAAATAAATCCCATCGGCCACCACCACCAGCATTGGCACAAGCTCCATAATCGGTTGCATTTAAAGCACGAGAGTTATAAAAGACGCAAACATAAACGTCCATACCATATCAGAGTTTTGATTTACGTTAGAAGTTATAACTAGTCAGGCAAACAATATATGATAATTTTTCAACCATACACATACTCGCGTAGGCATAATTCAGAATATCGTGACTATATGACCAAACAAATGCCCAAATGGCAGGGGAGTTAAAAGAGAGAAGAACAAAACGAAGAAGAAGAAGAAGAAAAAACGGCCGAAACACTGTGCAAATTAAATTTGTGTGGTGTTCAGATGCACAACAAATTAACTGACCATGGAATATAAGGAGGGTATAAGGATTGTACAGACTTTCCGACCTTACTTGGTGTGAAATGCGGCTCCTTTCTCCAGTATGAAATTTATAGAACTAAACAACAGCAAATCTTGAAGGCCATCACCGATCTTACTTTCTTGAATCTGCCTCTGCAACCTGACTTGTGATGGTCCTTGACACACACGGCTTCTCTGAGACTAAGGCTCGCGGCGAGGAGCCGCGGCCCCAGCCTGCTTCCGTCCCTGCTCACTGCCCCATCTTGTCTCCTCTGAGACTGAGGCTCGCGGCGAGGAGCCGCGGCCCCAGCCTGCTTCCGTCCCTGCTCACTGCCGAACTCTGTTCCTCTGAAACTTACTTGGACTGTTTGGAGGCCTGGGCGCACTATCGGCAATTTCAAGATCGGTCCCGTCCTTGCTGCTCTGCTGTTCGATCTGCCGACCCCCTTCACCCCTCTTGCAGAACCTTTTATCAACTTTTTACTTGAATAAACAGGTCAGTTGCCAGATTGGCGCCTTGCTGCCGTGATTTTTTGTCCACTCGGTTTTAATTTTCGATTCCCTTTTGCTGTCCTGTCATTGGTTCTTCTCACCCGGCTGCAACGGCCTGTGGATGCCTGCGGCGGCCGGAACTGCTGTCTACAGCGGCCCAGAGGCGGAGCTTGCTGCCGTGATCTAGGTCAGGATCCTGCGCAGAGGCTTCTGCCGAGCGCCGTAAGTGACCCGGGCCGCTGGCCGGCGCTCACGCTTAAAGGAAATAGTTCACCTTCAACATGGGATTTTGAACTGAAATAGCAGTTTTGTAGCCCGTGTTGAGAAATCCTTATCTGCAACTTGTCTTGGCTGAAAAGACTCTCCAGCCGAAGATATTTGACTTTTTGGCGAAGGAATACGGCGCATATATGATATACCGTACCGTCTGAGAGTGCCAGCACTACCAGGGCGCATGCGCAGACCAATAACGCACACCATAACATTAATAATGTACGACCTTCTGTCCTGAATTGGCGCGATGTAGGACCATTTTTGAAAAGAAAAAAAGAAACTGTATTAAAAATATAATAAAATCGTGTTTTGAAAAATTTCCGAAGGTGAACTATTTCCTTTAAAGGGACATTCCCACCTTAACACTAGTTTTGAGTTGAGATAGCTAAGTTAGTGGCCATAGAGCGAAACTTAGGGGGGTAACATTGAGAACAAACACAGTTATCTGGTCTAAGAGAAATTCAATTGTCATTTTAAAATTTGGGCCTTAGTAAGGCCCACCCATATATGGAGTTTTGTACCGATGACGTCAGCTCTCGTTATGGCCGGGTGTACTTGTTTAGAAAGAAACTTTGATTTTCTATGATCGCGAGTCGCGATGTTTGATTCTTGATTGATGTGTTACGCCGTGCCATCAACATTTGACCAGTTTTAATCTTTTTAAGTCAACAATTTCCATTTAAGAGCAATCAGGTATGCCTCGAATGCCCTATGTTGTGTGTGGCGAATCAAATATTTCTACTACGGTGTACAGGTGAGCATGGGTGGAGCTTCCCAGAAAACGTTGGTGGGGCAAAATGGTAATTGGCCGGATGTTTTACATTATTGAGGTGAAAAATTGCCATATTAATGCCAGGAAACCTTCAAATCTGACAAAAGTTGGTGGGGCATAACACAAAGTTGGTGGGGCAGTGGCCACACCATGTGAATAGGAAACTCCATCTGTGCAGGTGAGTCGTCATGCTATTTCATTTACCAACAGCCAACAGCCCAACAGATTCCTATTTTCCTATCAACATATTCACTAATTATGCTGTGATTATCGTTTCAAATATCACAAGAGCATAAGCCAGACAAAAGGTAATTTGTTTAGCATTAGGATAAATCATTGGGGTAATCAGACGCCTATGACGGATACCTTTGCACAACATTGAGTGGGAAAATGTGCCACATGCCATTATTTTAAGATTGAAAAGAAGGTTTTGACTCATTAAAAAATAAAAGGAGGAAATTGTACTTTTCTGTTACCCTGAGGAGGATTTCAAAACACATTTCACCAAATAAAAGTTGCTTATATTGTATATAAAATGCTGAAACATGCCAATTTTCTGCATTTTTTTCTTCACATTTGGCAGGGCTATGCCCACTGGTATTCCACTGCAACTGCATCCGCCAGTGGTGTTCTATCAATATGTTTGCTAGTGATGATGTTCATTGTTCAGTGAGCAAAATTATACATTATGGAAATGTAAGATTCTTTGACCAAAAATGATACAGGTAGGTAATCTTCGACTAAGGCAGGTACCTGTCAGTGTGCTGTGTAATTCACAGTATGGCAGCATATGGTAACATAAAAGCAGCTGCATTGTGCACCACGGCAAAATTTCCATATTTCTGCTGAAGAAGCCGTTAAACCTAACCAGGGTGTGTCAGGAAACAATTATAATAACATAATCAAACCTGACCTAACCTTTACAGCAATTACGGTTGCAGGGACCAACATTTGAACAATCTGCTCACTGCGCTGCAGTCCTACTGGGATCTGTTGCCCCCAGACCCCCAGACCATCTTGTAGACAAAACCTAACCCTACAGCGATAATAAGTTGTCCGATGTATTAATGCAACCTAACCTAACTTATTTATAATAATAAAGGCTTCATCAGAAGACATATGGAAATGCTGCCCTGGTGCACAATGCCTCTGTTTTTCTGATGTTACCATGTGATGCTGTGACGTCATACTGTACATAACATGGTGCACTGACAGAAAGTGTGTTACCCTGTGTCTTACCCCATGTGACATGCCGCTGCATCAGCTGACCCCGTGTGACCTGTCACTGTGTCTGTGTCTGACCCCGTGTGACCTGCCACTGTCTGACCCTGTGTGACCTACCGCTGTGTCTGAACCTGTGTGACCTGCCATTGCATCTTACCCCGTGGGACCTGCCACTGTATCTGACCCTGTGTGACCTGCCACTGTGTCTGACCCTGTGTGACCTGACACTGTGTCTGACCCTGTAACTTGCCATTGCGTCTTACCCCATGTGACCTGCCACTGTGTCTGACCCTGTGTGACCTGCCACTGTGTCTGACCCTGTGTGACCTGTCACTGTGTCTGACCCTGTGTGACCTACCACTGTGTCTGACCCTGTGTGACCTGCCACTGTCTGACACTGTGTGACCTGCCACTGTCTGACCCTGTGTGACCTACCACTGTGTCTGACCCTGTGTGACCTGCCACTGCGTCTTACCCAGTGTGACCTGCTGCTGTGTCTGACCAGTGTGACCTGCCGCTGTGTCTGACCTGTGCGACCTGCTGCTGTGTCTGACCCATGTGATGTGCCGCTGTGTCTGACCTGTGTGACCTGCTGTGTCTGACCCGTGTGACCTGTTGCTGTGTCTGACCCGTGTGACCTGCTGCTGTGTCTGACCCCTGTGACCTGCTGCTGTGTCTGACCCTGGTTGTTGTACGCTGGTTGTTGTACTGTATGTTGGTGTGGTCGTGCCATGACCCGAGCCCCCCCCCCCCCCCCCCATGAGCTGACCGCCCATCTACCCACAGGCAGTGAAGAAGCGTCTGCCCCAGTCCGAGTCGGAGCCGAGCTCAGCGGCCAAGCGTCCCTCGGAGGAGGCAGGCAGAGCTGGCCAGCTGACCGAACGCAACAAGGTGGCCGCCCGCTTCCGGCCGGCCTATTTCCCTTCCCTTCACCTGCGTTTTTGCCTGAAGCAGATCGTTCTCATTTAAATAAACTGGATGGCTGTGTTGTACGGTACCTTTTTTTATTTTGCTCGGTAAAGGCTGAATAGGGACACTGTCGTGTGGTTTTGGTAACCAAAGGATGCATTTTGTCGCATTATTCGTGAAGGAAGCACATTTCGGTTTGATAATAGTTGATCAGGTTGTTGCATCTGGCTAGTCAAGGGTGGGCACAATGTCGTGTATGATACTGTTAACTGTTCCCTGCACTGCGATACGAAAATAAATGTAGAAAGCATTACACTGTCTGCGAAATAAAATCATCAAGAATAAAAATCGGAATATCAAACGGAAGATTTCGTGATCAGTGTCCTAAGTATGCTGTATGGTCTGTACTCTGTACACAAATTTTCAGCGAAATCGAGATACACGGCGGACCTTCGTATGTATGACCGTCCGTATTTCGTAAGATACGAAAATCCAAGACCAAAAACATTGGATTCGTGATCAGCGCATCGGATATGGTTTGTGGAACAATTTTCAGCGAAATCGAGATACCCGGCGGACCTACGTATGCATAGGCGTAGGAACAGGGGGGGGGGAGGGGCAGCCCCCAACATTTTTGATTTTACCATTACGCCTATGGGCGTTGCATGGAAAGAATCGACTTCAGAATGCCTCCGCCCCCCGCCCCCCCCAACTTGAACATAGTTCCGACGTCCCTGTTCGTATGTATGTATGACCGTCCGTATTTCGTAAGGTACGAAACAATCCCAGATCAAAAACATTGGATTCGTGATCAGCGAATCGGATATGGTCAGTGTATCAATTTTCAGCGAAATCGAGATGCCTCAAATATCAAACTACATTTCGAATAAATCTGCTCCTAGTTTGACGGTGGTGTACGAAGAAGCATACGTTTCAATGGTTGGTTTATTTTGTATTCAAAGCGCCAGCATTGTCTCGAAAAAATGTGCCATACTTTGGCAGCGTAAAGGATTTCTATATAGCTCTCTAGAGCTCAATATGACGTCATCATCCCAAATTTAAACAACTTAATTTTTATCAAGTTAAGTGTCGTTTTCGAGAAAAAACATATCACCATCGTTTTCAGCAGCACTTACTTCCTATTTTCGGGTACAACCGGCGTATATTTGACAACTTTCAGAAAGGTGGCAATGTCCCGTGCAGCTGCTGTTATGGCGTCCTTTCATGGGTCAGGTGCCATAATAGCGACACCCTGGCGGTACACAGGTCGGAACGAGGGTATTTGTTGCCTGCGTGGGGGGCTTCAGCCGGCGTCTCCACTGTTGAAGTTTTTGGCGTCCACACGGCCGCCGTTCCTTCCATGTTAAATTTTAAAAAATATATATAGCTTTTGCTTTGGAATGTTTCTATTCTTCTGCTTATCTCTATACTTTCTTCTTTTTCCCTCTGTTTCTTTTGGACAATTTAAAATGTATCTCGCTACAGAACCAGACTCAGGTAATCCCTATTCCTGGTTGCACATGTCGGTATGATTACAAATATTGAAATTAAGGTAGTTTTTAGTATACATATTCTTCGGATAGTAAATCACGATGACCGGCGGCAGTCAGTGCTCAATAGTACGTATTAATACAGTGGCGGATCCAGGATTTTCTAAGGCAGGGGGCTTCATGCCCGAGGGCGGCATATTTCCTCGGTAACAGGGGCGGCATGATCCAGAGGGGCGCCAATTCAATATGTCAATTAAACGGGTCAACTTATTCCTTAACCTGCGCCGGGGGGGGGGGGGGGGGGGGGGTTTGGCAGAATCTGCCCCTTCCGGATTTTTTCAATATCTTGCAAACTATGATAGATATTGACGTGAAACGTTCCGTACCTTATGTTGCATCCATTTTACGTCTTCTCTCAACATATCAGTTGGGCAAACTACAGAGGCGATCAAAAATAGATCCATCCATTTTTAGATTTTGTTATGTCCATATTTGGGCATACATGCAGTATCAGACTGTGAGGCCTATGTCATTAGGCCAATTCGGAGCAACATACGCATACTCCGAGGTTAAAACGTGTTGGAGAACAAGTTGTCCATCAATATATCGGAATATTAAATGTGACCAGATTCGGCAATTGCCTTTATTCCACTGTAATTGACGATCTTAATATTGATTCCGCGACGCAACGACCACAGCATGATATATTTTTTTAGATCGGTCGTCAGCCGGCTAATCCAATTTTAGATCGTGAAGTTAGGTGGCGAATCAAAATTTAAATCGCTGAGGCTGCTACGAGTGCCAAAATTGAGATCGCCGACCCTTACTTTGGCCATATCTGCCAAAGTAGGGATCTGATCCTACAAGTACAATACAATATGATGGCGCGATTCATGCAGTTTCAACCGAGAAAAAAAATCAGGGGTGAAGGGCATTTTTTGAGGGGTGATATGGTGTTTGAAGGTGTGATTGTCAGGAAAACAATCAAGTTTTAGATCGGATCTTCTTATAAGGGCATACTCCGCCCATTTTGATGACGTCACGACTTAATTTTTGATCGATCCATTTTTAGATCGCCTCCCCGTAGTTTGCCCAACTGATGTAATTCAAATTAGTGAAGTAGTTTGGGAGATAATGACGTTTTAAGGACTTCAGGTCCTGCCATTTTTGGTGGAAAAACGATAAATATTTGTAAAAAAACGTAGAAAATCGAGTTGTAACGCAAATTGCCAAAACAATGTCAAGTGAAAGAAAATTGCATTTTATTCAAAATGGCTATCTCGAATTTGCATTTTTGTTAGTTTTTGATCCCACCCCTCCAACAAAAAAGAAGATTTTTTTTAGGAAAAATCCCACAAAATATAAATTTTCAAAGACATAACAAAATGGAATATATATTGGATAACCAAGAATGAATGATACCCACACAATTTTCAACGTAAAATCTTTATTTTTGACTGACTTATGGCTCCCAAGTATGATTAACTCATGACGTAATTTGTTGAAAATGCATTTTATGGCTTTAATTACCAGATACAGGCAAATAAATGCCAGCACTGCATTTCTTAGACAAAACTGGTCTAGAAACATGACTTTTTTATTTATATTAATCAATTCAAAATTTTGACCTTTTGCAACCTGACCTTGACCTGAACTTCGCCTAAGGGCCATTATATGAGGTCAGAATGTAAAATTGGCTACTACTATCAAATTGTACGTGTAAAATAACCCATAAAACATGTTTCGCATGCCTTTCGTAGACCTTTTGCCAATAGTTATATTTTCTGACTTGACGGCTTGACACTTGATTACAATCTCAATTTCCCTTATGCGGAAGATGTATTATGCCTCTGAGAGCACTTTGTGCCATAATAGTCGCAATATAAGGCTGTAAATGGAAAGTATAGCAACTCAACCCAAATACCTCGATGTTGACATTTCACCTGACCGTGACCTGACATGTGACCTTATTTTGAACATTTCACATATATATATATATATATTATATAGGTAAATTATAGACTTATCGGCTACTAATCAGGTTTATATTCATATTCGAATTTTCGACCTTCACATTGAGGTCGTTATCAAGAAAGTTTAGCAACACTCTAGCTGATAAGAACGCAAAATTCAAATGAATAAGGTCACTCGATTTTTGCTAACGTAGAAACGTGCGAAGTGGGAGAACGCCTCCCATGGTCATGGAGATAACCCCTTCCAACAGATGTTCGAAAACACGTCAACATTCGGTCAATGACAGACACAAGTCAAAGCCAAACGTCACGAAAACAGAAAGAGAGGCGATCAAGGAATTGAAAGAAATGAAAGATGTTGTAATTCTTCCCGCAGATAAAGGTAATATGACAGTGGTAATGGATTGGAAGGAATATCAAGACAAAGTAGATCACATGTTAGAGGACGGGAACATTTACAGGTCAGTGAAAAGAGATCCATCTAGCAAGGCAGAGAGAGAAGTAAAAGAGAACATAAAACAGAAAACTGAAATAAAAGTAAAACTGTCAAACACTAGGATGCCCCGTTTTGTTGGTTATCCCAAGATACACAAAGGAGCCCCTCTACGCCCGGTCGTTGACTCCAGAAATTCAGCAACGTACGATTTAGCGAAGCGCCTAGCAAATATCATCCAGCCGGTGCTCGGGAAAACGGAATCATACGTAAAGGACTCAAATCATCTGGTCCAAATGCTAAAAGAGACTAACGTAGACCAATCAGATATTCTCGTCAGCTTTGACGTGAAATCGCTCTTCACTAGCGTACCGGTAGCAGAGGCTTGCGAGATTCTTCAAGAAAAACTAGAAGATGACGATAATTTACCAGACAGGAGCGATATGACACCAGAACAAATAGCAAACCTCACCAAGACTTGCTTAGACACCACTTACTTCACGCAGAATGGCAAGTTCTTCCAGCAAACTGAAGGGGCCAGTATGGGATCCCCCTGTCACCAGTGGTTGCCAATCTATACATGGAATCGTTTGAGGAAAAAGCAATTTCGCGGGCTGAACACAAGCCGAAACTATGGCTAAGGTATGTCGATGACGTACTAGTGATCTGGCCTCACGGGAAGGAGATACTGAGCGAGTTTCTGGCCCACTTAAACGATCAACATAGAGCCATTCAGTTCACCATGGAAGTAGAAACGAACAAACAGCTCCCATTTTTGGATGTGATGATCCACAGGGAGGGATCAAACCTAAGCTATGGAATTTTCAGGAAACCCACCCACTCCGAGCTGTACCTCCATTGGACATCTCATCACACTCAGGCG
>JAXIVJ010002834.1:0-70000 GCA_036785665.1 Chirona hameri
TGAAAAAGGGAGGTCAAATTGGAACAAAATATTAACCGCAGACAAGTTGCTACCCAGCACTATAAATATGTTACTGATCGTAGTTAGTTCCTTTTTGCATGTTGTACTTCATCATAGGCGTATCCAGGATTCAAACTGGGGCGGCACAAGACCTTTTGATACGTATATTATCCGCTATTATGATACTAACTAGTCAACAGTGACTATTTCGCTTGCAACTTCAATTAACATTGCTTACCCCCATTTTTACCCTACCTAGACTCGCCTATTATCTTATAATCGTTCGTAGAGTAGCCTGTGGTGCGTGTTTCATCCGAAAACTGCAGTATGTTATGTCATTGTGCGCCCATGCCTCTTAGTTTCCTTGCAATAATATGACCCCCTTTCTTCCATTCCTGAGCGCGCCTCTGCACAAAATGACTTTATTCCCTTTTCTGGCCTGATATGTGCATATATCATTATAAGCTAAACGTCTATTGCGTCGTTATCGCTGGCATGTCGTCATCACCATGCCAGTCACCTTCCTTTTCATGTGCCTGAACACGCCCCTGAAACTGTATATGTAATAAATTATGCAAATAATGGAAGCAGAAGCTATATTTTACATCTTGATAGCTATAAATGCCCCTTACATCGCTCTATTGGCTTCCCGCCAAGCATTGAATACTTCCTGGAAACCCCCCCCCCTTTTCAAGCCCCTGAAACCGCTCTGCCATGCAATTTTTATGATATTTCATTAACAACAAATAATTTGCACTTGTTGCAATCACCGTAAACCGATGCAATCCCTTCATACTTGAGCCAGTTAGGAAGAAACCGTGAAGATCGCATTTCCGTATTATCGCCAAATGTTGCCTCCGAACCCACCCAAAACTGTGCCCTGGAGCCGCCTCTGTTCAGGTTAAGAACTAAAAAATTTGACTCCAAATGCGGTATTCAATTCTATGAAAAGTCCCAAAATTTCATGGGCTTGCTCTCAGCCGTTCTGGAGATATCTGCGAAAAACATGAGGGGGGAAAGGGCGGAATCCGCCCCCCTGTTACAAATAGGGTAAAACCTGAAAATTCGTTTTCATACACAATAGTAACCCTCACCCTGCGGGGGGGGGGGGGGGGGCTGACAGGCCCCCTGATGTTTTTCTTGAATAACTTTTGACACATGAGGAATTTTACTGAAATTTTTGGTAGCTGAGTTTACAACAATTATACGTAGTCTGTAAAAATGTAATTGAAATTGTTTAGGTAGTTTGGAAGACATATATTCCATTTTTTCTAATATATTTGAAAATTTTGATTTTGCGGGGATTTTTCCAAAAAAGTTTTTTATTTTATTTTATTTTAGGTGTCAAAAACCCAAAATTTTCACATTCGAGATGGCCATTTTTAAAGAGAATGCCATTGTGTATCTTTGGTGAATTGCGTTTGCAATTTGCTTGATAATGTTTCGATGACGTCATTTTGGTAAACAAATGAAAAATATTGGAAAAATGGTAGAAAACAGAGTTTTAAAGCAAATTGCAAACGCAATTCACCAAACATACAACATGGCATTCTCTTTAAAAATGGCAATCAGGAATTTGTAAATTTTGTGTTTTTGACCCTTAAATAAAAACAAACAAACCTTTTTTTGGGAAAATCCGCACAAAATCAAAATTTTCAAATATATTAGAAAAACGGAATATATGTGAGAGAACTGAATATAAACAATGCTCATCCAAATTTCAAAGCAATATCTTCATTGCGTGAAATTCTGGACCTCGAGTCATACCAGGTCATGTCACCAGGCCATGTCACGTGACCTCACCTCCAAAAGTTTGACAATAGGGTCATCGCCCCCTTGAGCTTCGAAGGGGTTCATAGCTAGAAAGGGCCCCACCATAGCCAATCACAGTAACTCGAAACCAATTTCACTCCGTTTTCGCACAAAACGCAGGTAAAATTGAAAGCCCCCAACAAAGCAGGTAAAATTGAAAACCCCCGACAGAAGTAATGCTAAAACATCACAATGGGTAAATGGGTCAGCTTCCAGCCCCGGTATGTCTATAAAGGGCCTTGTGTTGTCTTTAGAGGCAAAATCCCCACATCAGCCCTTAGCAGATACCAGCGTTAAGATACCCATTTTTATCTACGAAGAGTCCAACCTCACATTCAGAGTACTCAATCTGACATACAGGGGGCCCACTCTGATCACCAGGGGGCCTCTTCCATCTAGAGGTCCATAGGGCCTTCTGGCATACAGGGATTTCATTCTGGCCTCCAAAGGGCCCACTCTGGTCTCCAGGGGCCCCTGGCTTATACAGTGCCCATCTGGCTTCCAAAGGTCCCAATTTGATCTCCACAGGGCCTACTCTGAAATCCAGAGGGCCCATTCTGTCCTCCCGAGGGGTTACTATGACCTTCAGAATGCCCACTCTGACCTCCAGCAGCCCCAGCTGACTTCCAGTTTGCCCTTTTGGCTTCCAGAGGGCCCACCCTTATATCCAGAAGGGGCCTACCTTGGCCTCAGAGGGCCCAATCTGGCTTCCAGAGTGCCCACGCTGACCTACAAATAACCCTCTCTGACTTTTATGAGGATCCACTCTGACCTCCAGAGGGCCCACTCTGATATACGGAGGGACCACTCTAATCTCCAGAGGACCCACTCTACCTCCAGAGGGCCCCTCTGGCTTCTAGAGGACCCACTCTACCTCCACGGAGACCACTTTGGCCTCCAGAGGGCCCTTCTGGCTTCCAGAGGGTTCACTCCGACCTCTAGAGGGCCTCTCTGGCTTCCAGAGGACCCACTCTACCTCCAGAGGGCCCATCTGGCTTCCAGATGACCTGATCTGACCTCCAGAGGGCCCCTCTGGCCTCCAGAGGACCTGATCTGATCTCCAGAGAGACCGCTCTGGCCTCCAGAGAGACCACTCTGGCCTCCAGAGAGACCACTCTGACCTCCAGAGAGACCACTCTGACCTCCAGAGGACCTGATCTGATCTCCAGAGAGACCGCTCTGGCCTCCAGAGAGACCACTCTGACCTCCAGAGAGACCACTCTGACCTCCAGAGAGACCACTCTGACCTCCAGAGAGACCACTCTGACCTCCAGAGGACCTGATCTGATCTCCAGAGAGACCGCTCTGACCTCCAGAGAGACGACTCTGGCCTCCAGAGAGACTACTCTGACCTCCAGAGGACCTGATCTGATCTCCAGAGAGACCGCTCTGGCCTCCAGAGAGACCGCTCTGGCCTCCAGAGAGACCACTCTGGCCTCCAGAGAGACCACTCTGACCTCCAGAGGACCTGATCTGATCTCCAGAGAGACCACTCTGGCCTCCAGAGGGTTCACTCCGACTTCCGGAGGGCCATTATAGCCTGAAGAGGCCTAACTCTGGATTGTAGAGGTCCATTTCATATTCTATCAAATCATATATTTTTGGAACACATCAATAACATGGGTTTCTTGTCTTGCACGTCAAATTACAACGGTAAAAACATATCGCCCATGCATTAAATGATGCACATCAACACTCAAGAAACACACAATGCAAGTAAAAATAAAACAACATTGCGACACTGTGTCAAAAGTCAAAACATCATTTTGACATGTAAAGGGCCTATTCTGACCTACCTTTGCCATCAAGGTTGAAATTGCGCACCAAAGCTTGTGGGGCCAATCCCATCAAAGCCCTAGAGGCCCACTTCTCTACATGGTGGCCCCTCGGCCAAATCCTGGATCCGCCACTGCCATACCCACTGGATTTAAAATTTGTTCTGTTGGCTATTCTGAATGTTTGCAGATTCTGTGGTTCAGTTTACAGCATGAACGCCATCTATGTTCAAGGTCTGGTACCTTCACTTAGCTAGGTGTCGCTTCTGTCAGAGTCCAGCTTTCGCTTCTGGCTCTGACCATATGCCGCTTGATATCTGGTCATAATATAATTCATGGGAACTTTTGAATGAAGTACATACATCATAGAGTTTAGTGTTTGTGCGAGGAACATATTTGATATAATTAATAAACTAAAAAACATGACCTTTTCCTCGAAAATGTGAAAATCCAATGTTATCCAAATGTTATTATTATGTTGTAATATTTCGGCCACAGGCCTTTGTTTTACTGTTTGATAAAGGCCTGTGGCCGAAATATTACAACATAATAATAACATTTGGATAACATTGGATTTTCATTGGACATTGGATAACATGGGAACTTTTGAATGAAGTACATACATCATAGAGTTTAGTGCTTGTGCGAGGAACATATTTGATATAATTAATAAACTAAAAAACATGACCTTTTCCTCGAAAATGTGAAAATCCAATGTTATCCAAATGTTATTATTATGTTGTAATATTTCGGTCACAGGCCTTTGTTTTACTGTTTGATAAAGGCCTGTGGCCGAAATATTACAACATAATAATAACATTTGGATAACATTGGATTTTCACATTTTCGAGGAAAAGGTCATGTTTTTTAGTTTATTAATTATAAGTACATACATCATATGACATGACATGCACCTTACAATTAGCACGCGCATTGGAGAGTGGTATGCCACTAACGCACACTGGGGGGGGGGGGGTTGTGCCCCCCCCCTACCGATATCTCCGAAAGTATGAGAGCTAGAGCAATCAAACTTACATAATAGGTAGCTGCTATGATGGTCTACATTTTCTGAAATTCGGGTGACCCTAGGTCAATATCGTCAAGGTAAAATGAGGTCACGGAGTCAAAACTATGCATTTTGTACCAATGTTTTGGTTTGACCTAACTTGACATCTCCGTGACGTCATAGGTCACCTTTATGGGGTCAATTCTATTTTGCTGACATCAAGTTACCCAGTGATGCCAAATGGCGTTTGAATCATCTCAATCTGACTGTTGGTGGCTGAGATATCGCTTCGTCGACCGCGAATCTAACCGCCATCTTCGATTTCAAATCCATATTACTCAAACATTTAACGACCGATTTGCAAGGTGTTGGTGCCAAACGATTTGCTATTGTTTTGGCTTAAATGTCACTAAGTAGCAGTGGCTTGCTTCCTTTTGTTTACGATTTATTTACGAAAAACATGTGGGGAACAAAAGTGCCCCCCTCCAGTGCGCGTGTTAACCCGCCATTGACTGACGGGAGGGGGGGGGGTTAACGAACCCCCTCTGATTAATTTTCGTAATAGCTCAAAAACCAAAAGCGCTATCAACGTGAAACTTCGAGTACCTTCTTCTAAATGAGTTTACGTCTTCTGTGAAAAAATAAAGTTAATTCGTCGAAAAATTTCCAGTTAAAGCGATTTTTTTTAAACGGCTTATATCTTCAATTTTGCCCTAACTAACTGTCAATTGCGTATTTTATTTAATCAAAGCTAGTATACTAGTATACTTTAGCCTCTTTTTAAGGCGTTTGCAGTATGTGTTGTAGATGGAACTAACACAACCCCAAATTGCCAGATTTGCTCATGAATGTGAATATTCAAAGCAAACTAACGGTAAATATTGCATTGTAAGAGCATATACTTATACATTAATTCACAAACTTTTGATTGATACCAAAATCACCGGCAAAAGCCATGTTCTTACAAGCTATAGACCCATTTACCTCAAACACCCCAATCGCCCCAATCGCCCCAAACGCAAAATCCTTCGTGAAAACGGCTATTATCATAGGCCCTCCCAGGCGCGTGTTAACCCGCTACTTACTGGGGGGTCTATTTTGTGCCCACCTCCCGTTATTTTTCAATAACTCCTGAACCAACACGAGAATCGTCACTAATCTTTCAGTACCTTCTCTCACATCAATTCTACACATGTTGGCCGAAGGAAAAAGATGAGGTTATATTAGATCAACCGGGAATGACGTCAGAGTGACGTCATGTTCTTCGGCTTTTGTTGACAAATAATGGTTTGCGGAAAATGCCTTCAAAGGTACAATTTTTTAGATACATTAAATTGTCTTAAATCAAAGTACTGAAAATAGGCCGGGCTATAAAACTGCAGTATCGGACTTTTCAGTTGTTTTTATTCATTTTTTTTTAAAGAAATCCAAATACATTTTTGTTTTTATTTTTACAACAAAAATTACAAAACGGAAAATATGTGATCGAGACGTGTTTGGTGAGTATGTCTACCAAATTTGTAGTCGATCTATTACAAAGTGACTGACTTATGGCCTATAAATGACAAAAATCGACCACCTCTCACAGCATTACTATGCATAAAAAATGCATTTCCGTTTTTGCTTTTTACTTCTATTTGTATGGAACAAACAATGTTCTAAGGTCATTTTCGCCTTCTAGACTAAAACAAACCCATACACATGTGTTACAACGCCTAATGACCGTAATCTGTAGTTTGACCTCGATACCACGGATGACCTTGACCTGACCCAGTGTAATAAATAGCTTATGATGGTACTTTTAAGTGTCAGACACACGAATAATACCGATTTATTGACTGCATATGCGTTTAATATCGCAATTTTCCGCGACAATTCAATCCTTCGAGATTTTTGACACAGTCAAACATTTTGTACTTGACCTAACCTGTGACGTCATCGGTGACCCCGAGGTCAACAATAAGAAGTTTCCTTCAACAAAAACTACAGGGCTATCGAATGCCGTTTGAATTTCTATAATCGCTCATGTAGTTCCGGAGATCCGAGGGGGGGGGGGGCACAAAATAGCATCCATCCCAGTAAGTCGCGTTATGGAATATACCCCAGTAACTGGCGGGTTAGGTCATTGGGGTAACGGAAATATATATGTTTACCCCATTACGACATTCAAAATTGTTATTACAAACTGATGTTTTTCGCTTTGTGTTAGTCTCACACGTTCTCCCTTTGTGGCCATGTCTTACGATGAATTATTCCTCAAGCCTTTGAGGGAAGGAAATTGCATTCATGACTTGTTCCTCCTACAAAGAGAAAACAAAATATAACCAGCTAGAACACTGGCCGAATATTATTCCGCGCATTAACCTAATTGCAAAACTAAGGAACATTTGATATTGTCTACTCATGAAATTAAAGTTTCAAAGGGACAGAATATGGCAAGACAGTTAGCATATGACAGTTATGTCGTCCCGGTGGCCGAGGCGATAAGAAGGCGAGGGTTTTGTGACCCAAACGGCACTCGGTTTGAGACCCAGGAAGCGATTTGTTGATGACGCCGACCAATACAAGATCAATTGACAGTAGGCTAAGAGAGGGGGGCAACCTCAATTGAATGAGCCGTGATGATGCATTTTCCGTAAGGGGTAGGTGGTTGAATGGTTGGTGTCTTGGCCTGGTGACTGAAAGGTCCTGAAAGGTGACTGAAAGGTCCTGGGTTCGATACCCAGCCGATCCACCGATCGCAATTCATATATTCTGTATCGCCTCCGAATGCCTAAATACGAAAATCAAATACGGAAAAAAATCCCTAAATACGGGTGGGGCGGAAATCCCTAATACGTATTATTAATTGTTATTATTATTCATTTTAAGTGTGTAAAAATTATCGATATTCAGTATGGCATTAGCTTGAGGTGTGAATGTTGAGGTAAAATTGCAATATTGAGTGGTTCGTTTAAGGTACAGACCAAAATCGTAGTTATCGTATTTGTATTCCCTCTCACCTCCAGCGGGACAGAGGGGCCAAATTACAGAGGGGTTCCTTCGGGGGGGGGGGGGGGGGGGGCTTCTCCTCCCAGGGCAGCACAGGTGTGTGGGAGACCAGAACCCACTCAACACCTGAATTAGTCAATGGGGGGATGTGGTCCAAAAAGCGAGCGGCATCGGGATTCGAACCCGGGGCCTCCAGCTCCGCAGACCAATGCCTTAACGATCGAGCTGATTAGGCCGCTGATTATTAAATTGAACCAATGATCAAATCCTTTTCAAAGACTGAAGTTTGTTGGGATAATCATACATTGCATTTTCTCCTGGATGTGGAATGCCATGAGTTGGAAATAATTTTTGGAGGAATTATTTTACATAAATAATCGAAATCAAGATGCGATTTTATTTTTTAAGTTTTGAACGAATTAAAATAATCACCGTAGGTTAACCTGAAGAGTTTGCATGAATATTTCCTTACTTTCCAGCCAGGTAAGCAGCCATTCACCGCCAACGACTGACTGTCAGCGACTCTCAAACCACTCCAAGCGTGACAGTGTCGCCACCTGGTGAGAATTGAGATTCTTCTGAGGCAGACTCTAATATCATCTCCACTGCTAAAGTGAATCTAGTGCATGCACATTTATTTCAGCTCCATTTGACTCACTGTAATAACGAGCAGCAAAACTTACAATCAGCACAAGCACGATCATCAGCGGGCACCTGCAGTTCAGCCGATAGCCGACAACATTGCTTTCAAGTGGGCTGGTTCCGAGCGAAAATGGTTACCATCCAGCATCGGGTATTGTCCTGTACATTGATCAGCATTGGACAGCAGAGCAGCAGTTCAATCACAGTACACCGCATTCAAGGCACAACACAGGCACACCACAAGCACGGCACACCACAGGCACACCACAGGCACGGCACAACTTAGACAAGCCACAGGCACGGTATGCCACAGGTACACCACAGGCACGGTATGCCACAGGTACACCACAGGCACGGCACAACATAGACACACCCAGGCACGGCACACCATACACACACCACAAGCACGGCACAACATAGACACACCACAGGCACGCACACCACAGACACGACACACCACAGACACGGCACACCACATACACACCACAGACACGGCACACCATAGACACACCACATACACACCACAGGCACGGCACAACATAGACACACCACATACACGGCACACCATATACACACCACATACACACCACAGGCACGGCACAACATAGACACACCACAGGCACGGCACACCATAGACACACCCCAGACACAGCACACAATAGGCAAGGCACACTACAGGCACACCACATCCACGGTATTCCTCAGGCACACCACAGGCACGGCACACCACAGGCACGGCACAACATAGACACACCGCAGGCACGGCACAACATAGACACACCACAGGCACACCACAGGCACACCACATGCACAGTACACCATAGGCACGGCACACCACAGGCACGGCACGCCACAGGCACACCACATACACAGCACACCACAGACGCATCACAGGCACGGTACACAATAGACACACCACAGGCACGGCACACCACAGGCGCACCACAGCCACGGTACACCATAGACACACCACAGGCACGGTATGCCACAGGCACACCACAGGCACACCACAGGAACCAGCCGCCTCCGGCTGTCCACAGGAACCAGCTTCCTACAGCTGTCCACAGGAACCAGCCGCCTCCGGCTGTTCACAGGAACCAGCCTCCTCCGGTTGTCCACAGGAACCAGATGCCTCCGGCTGTCCACAGGAACCAGCTCCCTCCGGCTGTCCACAGGAACCAGATGCCTCCGGCTCTCCACAGGAACCAGATGCCTCCGGCTCTCCACAGGAACCAGATGCCTCCGGTTCTCCACAGGAACCAGATGCCTCCGGCTCTCCACAGGAACCAGCTCCTTCCGGCTGTCCACAGGAACCAGATGCCTCCGGCTCTCCACAGAAACCAGATGCATCCGGCTCTCCACAGGAACCAGCTCCCTCCGGCTGTCCACAGGAACCAGATGCCTCCGGCTCTCCACATGAACCAGATGCCTCCGGCTCTCCACAGGAACCAGATGCCTCCGGCTCTCCACAGGAACCAGATGCCTCCGGTTCTCCACAGGAACCAGATGCCTCCGGCTCTCCACAGGAACCAGCTCCCTCCGGCTGTCCACAGGAACCAGATGCCTCCGGCTCTCCACAGGAACCAGCTCCCTCCGGCTGTCCACAGGAACCAGATGCCTCCGGCTCTCTACAGGAACCAGATGCCTCCGGCTCTCAACAGGAACCAGCCGACTCCGGCTGTCCACAGGAACCAGCTCCCTCCGGCTGTCCACAGGAACCAGATGCCTCCGGCTCTCCACAGGAACCAGCTCCCTCCGGCTCTCCACAGGAACCAGCTCCCTCCGGCTGTCCACAGGAACCAGCTCCCTCCGGCTGTCCACAGGAACCAGATGCATCCTGCTGTCCACAGGAACTAGCCGCTCTTCTTTCAACCAGCGTCTCTTCCACGCAGATTGGACTGCAGTCATTACTCATTGTTGCCCCCACTACTACCGACAAGTGGCTGGCTCTACCGCAGGCCTTCCTCCATATGCTTGCCACTGTGGCGCCCGTCCGTCACGCCCAGCTGCATCAGACACGAGCCCCACCGGTCACCGCTGAGACCAGAGACGTGATAGCGCGCCACCAGATAGCCCTGCGCCACCACCTGCCTGAATACCGCGACTGATCAACAGGCTCTGTCGCTCTGCCATCCGTAGAGACTGCCAAGTGCATTTCCAGCGCGAGCTGACTAGGTCGAAACCACGTGATCTTTGGCGAGTCTTACGCCCACTCATTGGCCAGAAACAAGCTCAACCCAACATACACAATATTACCGCTGATGCCTGTAACAACTATTACGTTACAATTGGTCCAACCGCTGCCGCTAGTGTACCCACTCCGGCTCGGCCTGTGCCTGTCCGTCTGCCGCGAGTCACTACCGGCACCTCCCGTGTTGGCGCTGTCGATATATGGACACGCTGTACTGCACGTTGTTGAACATGAAGAGCTCTGCATCGACCGGTACTGACGGCATTAGTGTCCATATGATCCAGACATTTTTTGAGGGACTCGGCCACGCACTCCTGACCGTTGTCAACTTGTGCCTAACGACAGGGGAGGTACCTGCCGAGTGGAAACACGCACTGGTCACTCCCATCCCTAAGGTCAAGGTCAGCACCAACCGTAAGGACACACGACCCATTTCCATTCTACCCGCGGCTATGAAAATAGTTGAACGCGTAGTCCAGCGCCAGCTTGTTGACTACCTCGAGTCACACCACCTGCCATCCGCCGCGCAGCACGGCTATCGCCGTCGGCACTCCACTGAGACCGCACTTAGCGTCGTAACCGATAGAGTTTTGAGAGCTATGGACTGTGGTGAAATTTCAGTGCTTGTGCTATGTGATTTATGGGTTGGGCCTGGGCTGGGCCTGGGCTGGGCCTGGGCTGGGCCTGGGCTGGGCCTGGGCTGGGCCTGGGCTGGGCCTGGGCTGGACCTGGGCTGGGCCTGGGCTGGGCCTGGGCTGGGCCTGGGCTGGGCCTGGGCTGGGCCTGGGCTGGGCCTGGGCTGGGCCTGGGCTGGGCCTGGGCTGGGCCTGGGCTGGGCCTGGGCTGGGCCTGGGCTGGGCCTGGGCTGGGCCTGGGCTGGGCCTGGGCTGGGCCTGGGCTGGGCCTGGGCTGGGCCTGGGCTGGGCCTGGGCTGGGCCTGGGCTGGGCCTGGGCTGGGCCTGGGCTGGGCCTGGGCTGGGCCTGGGCTGGGCCTGGGCTGGGCCTGGGCTGGGCCTGGGCTGGGCCTGGGCTGGGCCTGGGCTGGGCCTGGGCTGGGCCTGGGCTGGGCCTGGGCTGGGCCTGGGCTGGGCCTGGGCTGGGCCTGGGCTGGGCCTGGGCTGGGCCTGGGCTGGGCCTGGGCTGGGCCTGGGCTGGGCCTGGGCTGGGCCTGGGCTGGGCCTGGGCTGGGCCTGGGCTGGGCCTGGGCTGGGCCTGGGCTGGGCCTGGGCTGGGCCTGGGCTGGGCCTGGGCTGGGCCTGGGCTGGGCCTGGGCTGGGCCTGGGCTGGGCCTGGGCTGGGCCTGGGCTGGGCCTGGGCTGGGCCTGGGCTGGGCCTGGGCTGGGCCTGGGCTGGGCCTGGGCTGGGCCTGGGCTGGGCCTGGGCTGGGCCTGGGCTGGGCCTGGGCTGGGCCTGGGCTGGGCCTGGGCTGGGCCTGGGCTGGGCCTGGGCTGGGCCTGGGCTGGGCCTGGGCTGGGCCTGGGCTGGGCCTGGGCTGGGCCTGGGCTGGGCCTAGGCTGGGCCTGGGCTGGGCCTGGGCTGGGCCTGGGCTGGGCCTGGGCTGGGCCTGGGCTGGGCCTGGGCTGGGCCTGGGCTGGGCCTGGGCTGGGCCTGGGCTGGGCCTGGGCTGGGCCTGGGCTGGGCCTGGGCTGGGCCTGGGCTGGGCCTGGGCTGGGCCTGGGCTGGGCCTGGGCTGGGCCTGGGCTGGGCCTGGGCTGGGCCTGGGCTGGGCCTGGGCTGGGCCTGGGCTGGGCCTGGGCTGGGCCTGGGCTGGGCCTGGGCTGGGCCTGGGCTGGGCCTGGGCTGGGCCTGGGCTGGGCCTGGGCTGGGCCTGGGCTGGGCCTGGGCTGGGCCTGGGCTGGGCCTGGGCTGGGCCTGGGCTGGGCCTGGGCTGGGCCTGGGCTGGGCCTGGGCTGGGCCTGGGCTGGGCCTGGGCTGGGCCTGGGCTGGGCCTGGGCTGGGCCTGGGCTGGGCCTGGGCTGGGCCTGGGCTGGGCCTGGGCTGGGCCTGGGCTGGGCCTGGGCTGGGCCTGGGCTGGGCCTCAACTTTAAGGAATTTACTGGGCTCTGGATGGGCCTGGGCCTGACAATTTTGAAGTAATGCGCGCGTCGTACAAGCTCAGGTCAGAGCTGAACAAAATATTTTCACCAGCAGTTCACTTACACAGCAACACACTTGCTGTGGCTGTGTCTTTTTGTTTTTTTGGTTAGAAAGTTGGTTCATTGTTTCACATTTATAGGATATAAGTAAATATGTTAGGATAATTATTGCAAATTTTGTGAAAATAATTATATGCTTAATCTGAACGTGCCGGAACGGGCCTGGGCCTCAATATTATGAATTTGACTGGTCGTGGTCCGGGCCTGGGCTTGGAGTTCATGGGCCTGGGCCGGGCTGGGCTGGGGGTTGGTGGGCCCTTGGCAAACAGTGCCATAGACACACCTACAGCCCTTCATGGAATAGGAATCCCCATGGAACTCATGGAACGGGATGGAAATGGGTGGGAATGGGGCATTTTGGGGGGAAATTTAACGAGTTGGAACGGTTACGCAACAGACCATATCATTTTGTTTACAAACACAAGTGAAATATGCTGAAATGGGTGGTAATAGGAGCCCCAATAATTATAAATTCGGATTGGAACGGGGTTGGGCCTGGTTAAATGGTCTGGAACGGGATTAGGGCTGACAATGTGTGCCATGAAGGGCTCTAGACACACCACAATCACAGCATGCCCCAGACGCACCACAGGAACGGCACACCATAGGCACGGTACAGACACGGCATACCCACAGGCACGGCACAGGCACGGATATATATCCAGCCACGGAACAACACAGGTACGTCACGCCACAGGCACGGCACAGGCATGGCACACCATAGGCACGGTACACCCCATTCACGGGACGCCACAGGCACGGCACGATACTAGCACACCACAGGTACAGTACACCATAACCACACCACAGGCACGGCACACCATAGGCATACCACAGGCACGGCACGCCATAGGCACGCCACAGGCAAGGGACACCATAGACACGGTACACCACAGGCATGGTACACCACAGGCCACATTACAAGCACAACACACCACAGACACGGCATACCACATGCATCGTACGCCACATGTACCGTACGCCACATGTACGGTGCACCATATGCACAACACAGACATGGCACATCACAGGCACACCACAGGCACACCACAGGCACAATACAGACGCGAAAGATCATAGGCACACCACAGACACAACATAGACATGGCGCATCACAGGAAAACCACAGGCACAAAGCAGGATCATACAGTCTCGGATGACGCTCGATCGAAGACCTGAACTATTGTGCCAACGATAGCAGGAAACATTCCGGTAGAGTCTACTGAACGATTCGTGTTTAGACTCCCTCTCTCTCTCTTAATCACTACTTAATTACTATTTCTTACTACTCTATACTACTCTACTACTACTATATCACTACTTAATTACTACTGCTTACTACTCTATACTACTCTACTACTACTATATCACTACTTAATTACTACAATACATTATGCGTAAAATGTACTACTATCAAATGCGATGTGCGCTAAGCTGTGCGTTAAGGTTACAGACAGTGTAGCACGCTCATGCCAGATCCTCAGAAGATAAATACAATGAAACTTGCAAGTTAATAACTCGCCAAGACGTAATATAATTTCCCAGTGCCCATTGCAATACAAAGACACTGGAACGTCACTGAAGTGGATATTACATGCACCCTGGAGGGACTCTGATGATTACACGCCCTGGAGGGGGGGGGGGGGCGGATTTCGTCCCCCTCCTAATATCTCAAAAACCACGAAACGTAGCGACAAGCAAGAAAACGGCGTTAGATAGCTCAAGACAAGGTCTATCGAAAGTATGTCGGTTTGTTTCAGGTCAGGTCAATATTGAGGTCACCAGAGGTTATCAAATGTCAATTTTTCCAGTTTCTGTACTTCGCTCCAGATATCCCCAGATATCACATGAACTATTATGGCTAGGAAAAAAACAGAAAAACGCAATGGCAAGCTCTTGAAAAAGACAATAACCTTAGTTTCTTCAGATTTGAGGTCAGGTTAATAATTTAGGCTACAGCAGTCATCAGATCTCAAAAATATTATTTTTTGGCAAAACTGTTTTTCGCAAATGTATTTGTACCTAATAAAGCTAAAGCATTACCTTTGACACCATCGTGTTTGTCTCAGCAAGGCGCATTGAATCTTATTCATGTTGGTTATGTGAACTGATAAGAAATTCGACCTCAGGTCAAGGTTAAGTGGTGCCACAAGTAGGTCATGTTGCATATTGCAAGACGTGTCTCGACGAGACAAACACATTGGTAGCGTTTTCGCATATATATCTTTATTATGTCGATAGTTATTGACAAAAGTGTTGGCGGTCAAGAAATTGACCTGACCGTTTTCGCATATATATCTTTATTATGTCGATAGTTATTGACAAAAGTGTTGGCGGTCAAGAAATTGGCCTGACATTAGGTCACCGATATTAGAAATCCGTGACTAACTAACTGTAGATATATATCATCTTAGCAAATCCTGCAAGATTAACACCGATCAGCCAAAAACCATGTCTGGGGTACTACCGCAAACATTTGGGAGGTGGGGTCATCACGTGACCTGGTCTGGTGCCCTGACTTGAGATGACCCGAGGTCAGAATTTTAACATGATGTGGATAATTAATTTCCAGACCGGCTTGCAAAAAAACGTTGGCGATGCGCGGCATTGTTTTTGCGCTATCCTTGAAACACCGAAGGAATGGGCGGATTTCGCCCACTCTTCAAGGGCCGTTATTGACTGGTGGTGGGGGAAGGCGTTTAACGCCCCCTGATGAGTTTTGGTGATATCTTACAAACCAATAGGGCTATCAACGTGAAACTTCGGGTACCGTCTTCTAAATCACGTTTACGTCTTCTTTGATACAAAATAAAGTAATTTCGCAGATTTTTTTCTCTCGAGTAATAGCAAATTTAGTGACGTAACTACACACGAGTTTTACACCAAAATCAGCTAAAATGTAACAGACCGTACAAATGCTATGTGTCTAGGAAACAAACAAATCAAAACCGTCAGAAGATAGCAAATAACAATGGTTACAACATGGCTATCTTGGATTTGTTAAATTTTTATTTTTGACATCGAAAATTAAAAAAAGTTGTTTTGTTAGGAAAATGTCCACAAAATCAAATTTCCAAGGATATTAAAAAAATCCGAAATATATGTCACAGAACCAAATATAGTAAACTACCATACCAAATTTCAGAATCATATCACCATTTTTGACTGACTGAGGCACCTAAAGTATGGGTTGGGACGTTATATCAACAAATTGCTATTTTTGGCTTTCATTGATCAGATACAGACAAATAAATGGAATTAATGTATTTTTGAGATACAACTGGTCCAGAAACATTCCTTTTATAATTATATTTATCAATTACAATTTGTGACCTTCGTTGACCTGAACTTTACCAGAGAATGACATTAACATTACGTAAATGAAGTCAGGTGGTAAAATGGCCAATGCTATCGAATTTTACGCGGAAAACAACTCATAAAACATGTGTTGCATGACTTTTTTAGCTATTTTGAGCATAGTGACCTTTTGTGACCTTGGCTTGACCTTGAACTCGGGCAACAATCTCATTTTAGCTCATGCAGGATGTTTATCATACATTTAGCAGCACTTTGGGTGATCATGGTCGTCATTGAAGGCTTTGGATGGAAAGTATGGTGCATAAACACAAATACGGCGATTTTGAAATTTCACCTGAACGTGACCTGTCATTTGACCTCACTTTGATTTGTTTGAGCACGTTTTATATGTGCCTCATTGAGAGATTTAACATGCCGCCTTGTGCGTCTCGCTGCGATCATTGGTTCGGAAGATAACCCGGGGGTGTTTAACGCCCCCCCCCCCCCCCCACAGTCAATGGCGTTCGGCTGAGACCCCAGTCAATGCCGGGTTAAGGAAAGCTGAACATCAACGCTGACGTTCTACATGTTGTTGATCTAGTAGACCTTCCTCCTGTCCCCTCTTGTGGAATGAACGGAGTCATTGTAGCGGGTCCTGTAGATTTAGTAGAGTTAGTAGTATGTATGTGTGGTTGAAAAGATGTCGGTACTGTCCCAACCTTGTCGATCTAGGAAACAGTCATCATGTCTCGTCCAGTAGGATCCAGATGGAGGCACTCGCTACGACCTGTTCAGGCGATCTAGTAGACTCTCTCCTGTCCCCTCGTATATAATAGAAGGAATTTCTCCCGTGCCTTGTCGATCTAGTATACCCGTCCAGAAGAATCGCCGGAGACGTTGTACTCGTTCCAGGCTGTACTGATGTCAGGCCGTACAAAGTAGACTACGGGGGACCCCTTTGAGCGTCCACTTCGACGATGCATCTGAGCTTTAACGCGTCGTTTCTGGCTTCTTGAACTGACGAAAATCTTGTTGTCCGGACGCTGCTGGGTGTCTTCCGAAAAGACAGCGGCGCTGGCTGCGCGTTTCCTTAGAACCCGAGTCGCAAGAGCCTTCAGGTCACCGAAGACAGAAAGGATGGAGTAGCCGAGAAAGAGGCCCATGAAGCCGCCTATGTCTGCCATGAGGTCGATGATTCCGTAGGTGACTCGGGTGACTACCGTGCGCATCACAGGGCTGAAGACCAGCTTTACGAAAATATCATCCTCGTCGCTTTCGATGAAGCCTGGCCGAACGAACAGTGTGTAGCGTTCCAGCACGCAAGGACGAGGACATAGGCACCGGTACTTTAATTCAAAAGTATTATATCCTTCATCATCCGTCGTGTTAATGAATTTATAGTACGCCTGTTCGTAGAACCATAATATATCAGTGGCTTTGCAAGGTGGCTTGCCGTTAGTGTTGTCTTCCTCCACGCTGCAGTTGAGCGAGTCTAAGAAGCATCTACGCCAGCACGTGGATCTGCTGTAGGTAGGATCGTTCTCGCAAGGCTGGCGACGTAAATTGGGCATGATTGTCCGCTCGGGATGAATCACAAGGTCTTGCAGGCTCGTGGCTTGCGAGATGGGAAACGAAACCAGTTCGGAGTCGGATAATTTGGTAAAATCTTCGTCTCTTGCTCCCCAAAAATCATCTTGCCTGTGGACGTGTATGTAGTAGGAGATGCGCGACTCATCCCGTTTTTTGCCGTCGCCAGCTTTTCCGATTTCTTGGAAGTCGATCTGTCGCGCCAAATTCAAAATGGCCGTTTCGCCAGTCACTTCGAATGTACCGCAAAGTCCTCCTTTATAGTCAACACTTGTCGTCCACTTGCCGTCGTATTCAGTGTAATTCTCTCTGTCTGGGTCGTCGTTGTACTCTGTACTGTACCATAGGTATGACATCATATCCAATAGACTGGATCCCTCAAATTTGATCACATCCAAAAGCGTGCCGTTTCCAAAGTACTCGACATTCTCTTGGTAGGAACCGAAGGCAATCAATCTACTTACAACAATGTTTAAGCCGTGGAATGTGCAAACAGTGACGTACGGCAAATGAAACTCATCCTCAAAATGGGTCTCAGAGCCTGTTGGTTCCGATATGAAGATGGACACTTTCCACACGACCAGGGCGATCCAGGCAGCTAGCAGCGCCAGCTGCACAGCACGTGACGTCAGTTGAGAGAGACCCCACTTTCGTCGCGGCATGGTTCCGTCTGTACCTCAGGGAGCAGCTGAAGTCAGCTCACAGTGACTTCACAAGAACAGGGCTCCCAGTGACGTCACAAGAACAGGGCTCACAGCAGCGTAACAAGAACAGGATTCCCAGTGACGTCACAAGAGCAGGGCTCCCAGTGACGTCTCAAGAACAGGGCTCACAGTAGCGCAACAAGAACAGGGTTCCCAGTAGCGTAACAAGAACAGGATTCCCAGTTACGTCACAAGAGCAGGGCTCCCAGTGACGTCACAACAGCAGTGTCCCCGGTGACGTCAGAAGAACAGAAGCTTCTAGAGACGCCACAAGAACAAGGCTCCCAGTGACGTCACGGGAGCAGGCTTTCGCCTTGAGACTACCCCTCCAGTCGCTCTGCGTTGTCTATGGCGTCGTGGGTGATATGGCGACTGTTGCTCCGCGGGGCAGGGTTGTTTCTTGACAGGTCGCAATAGGAACGTGATGGTTGTCAGCAGGCTTGATTAAGACTTTGCGGTTTTGTTTGTTTCCTTTGTTTGCTACGGCTGATTGAGCTGCCAGACCAGGTTGACAATCCAGCGTCCTGAAACAGCGTCAGTCCACAGCACACCGTCAATCATAGTCATAGTCATTCATTATAACTCATTCACGTGGTGGCTATTATGGATACAGTCAGCATACGTGACACCATAAAGTGTACACGACACAATACAATGACACAGTATAATAAAATCCATACCTTCCTCTGTAAGCACAATCAGCGATATATGGTGACACCATTCATTCCCGCGGTCCCCGAGAACGGACATTCCAGGACGATCCCGCCCTGAATGCCAAATATCGCTGGGTTCTGGCCACGCGGTACATTGAGAGCTGCAGAGTCCCGGCCGTCGCGGCACGGGTGCCGGTGCTGAGGGTCTCAGTCAACGATAGATGGGCGCGCCGTATAAACATGGCCGCAATGGCAGGGGGACTCAGCCTATAATTTAGGGCCCTGTGCAGTGTGTGCCTGGGTACAATAGTGCCGGTGTACCATATCTTCCACTTTTGTATGGCTTAATGTTTCCAGTACAGGCGAGATATGAGTCATGCGCCGCACCCCAGTCACTAGCCTGGCCGCGAAGATCAGTGTGTTTTGGACAGAGTAAATGACACTGGGCGACTCCTCCCCTAACGAAGAGGCAGTATTGGATGTGTGGAAAACCATTGGCTCGGACAAGGGGTTTTAGGACGTCGGAAGTGACATGTTGACGGACCTTGTAGAGTGATGATAGGATGTAGTTGCCCCGCTGAACCACTACGGCTATAAGTGAATCCCATGCCAGGTGCTGGTCAAGGAGGACTCTCGAAATTGTTACGGTTTTACATGTATATGTGTCTGAGCGTGATATTGTTATGTGGAAGAGTTAAGATTTTTAAGGGACTGTTTGATTCCACTGAGAGTGAAGAAATTGTTACTTCGGTTCATTTGTAATATGTTGAACTAGAACCGTTTTTGAAACTCGGCAATATACTACTCGCTCGCGACTTCAGATTGGATGGACCGACGACGGTTGGTGGGGTGTGGTCAATTAGTTGGTTGTCGTCAGCTGGAGGCAGCCGTAAGAGAGGAAACAGGATAAGTCATTGATTAGGATGAGGAAAAGGCTTGTTCCGTTCTGGGCCACTCCATGAGTTACCCGCCATTGACTGTTTGAGTTTCCAGGCTGTTGGGAAGACAGAGGTGACGATGGAGCGGTTGATAAGATGAAGGAGATGAGGATCGATAACAGACAAAAAGTTCACAATCACGTGTAGCGGCACATTCTCCACTCCGACCGCGCGGGAAGAGCCCATGGAGCTGATGGACAGCTGAAGCTGGGTGACCGGTCTGAGTTCAGCGCGGAGGTGCACTTACTAGACGGCGGAATCGGGTTTAACCCTATTTGTAACAGGTAACAGGCTACCCCTATTTGTAACTATTTGTAACAGGCTACCCCTATTTATAAAGGGGGGGGGGCGGAATCCGCCCCCCCGGAGATATGAAGATCTACCCGTCCGATTTTCGAAAATGAAACGGCGTTTGGTTCCCCTCAACACAATCTACATTTATAAATTAACAAAATCTAAATTTTTGATGGGGGGGGGGGGCAACAGGGGGGCAAAAACTACAAATTGTAGAGGTATTTTTGATCCAACACAGCTGTCATGTTTATATACTGATTTTAACACAACTTATGGGAATGGATAGAGATTGAATTGGAAATTCATAATTGGCGGTGACTTTTGAAAATTCAAAAATCATAGGCGTGTGCAGTTCACTCAATATGGGGGTGAAGTAAATGCGTAATAAAACCATTTTTTATGTTGTTTTTTGATAAATGAAATAGTATGTTATTGTGACATTAGAAAAAACGGTTATTAATCATATTTTTTGCCATAGGCGGTACCAGGTCAGTGAAAAAGATAGGTCAAATTGGGAAAAAATATTACCCGCAGGCAAGTTGCTACCCAGCACTATAAATAAGTTACTGATCGTAAATAGTTCCTTTTTGCATGTTTCACTTCATCATAGGCGTATCCAGGATTCAAACTGGGAGGCGCAAGACTTTATGATAAGTATATTATCCGCTATTATGATACTAAATAGTCAACAGTGACTATTCCACTTACAACTTCAAATCACATTGCTTACCCCCTTTTTACCCTACCTGGACTCGCCTATTATCTTATAATCGTTTTTAGATTACCCTGTGGTGCGTGTTTCATCCGAAAACTGCAGTATGTTATGTCATTGTACGCCCATGCCTCTTAGTTTCATTGCAATAGTATGAACCCTTTTTCCACTCCTGAGTGCGCCTCTGCAAAAAATACTTTATTCCCTTTTCTGGCCTCATATGTGCATATATAACTATAAGATAACCGTCTATTGCGCTGTTATCGCTGGCATATCGTTATCACCATGACAGTCACCCCCACTGCATGTGCCTGAACACGCCCCTGGAATTGTATATGTAATAAATTATGCAAATAATGGAAGCAGAAGCTATCCTTTACATCTTGATAGCTATAAATGCCCCTTACATCGCTCTATTGGCTTCCCGCCAAGCATTGAATACTTCCTAGAACCCCCCCCCCCCCTTTTCAAGCCCCTGACACCGCCTCTGCCATGCAATTTTTATGATATTGCATTAACATCAACTAATTTGCATATGTTGCAATCACCATAAATCGATGTAACTCCTTCATACTTGAGGCAGTTAGGAAGAAGCCGTGAAGATCGCATTTCCGAATTATCGCCAAATGTCGCCGCCGAACCCACCCGAAACCGTGCCCTGGAACCGCCTTTGTTCAGGTTAAGAACTCCAAATTTTGACTCCATATGTGAAAATCTGTTTTGGAAAAAAGTCCCCAAATTTCATGGGCCTGCTCCCAGTCGTTCTGGAGATATTTGCGAAAAACATGAGGGGGGGGGGCGGAATCCACCCCCTGTTACAAATAGGGTTAAGCGCAGTCACGTGACCGAGTCTGGTCACGTGACTTTGGACTGCGCTGAAAATCGACACATTGCGCTGAGAAATGACACGACGGTTATAGCTCATTTGAGTATTTTCCTGTCCTCTGGTTGGATTTTTATCGTAAATTAAGCATGATAAATGTTATGAGATGATAATAAAATAAGTACGGCTTAGGTTTTTTGATGATATTGACAAGGAGTTTCTTTGTTTTTTTTAACAATTTTCCGCCGGTTCAGCATAAAAAGTGCGCCCGCGCGTTCCAAAATGCGCCAGGAGTCGACGCTTTTTCCGAACCTTGGTGTCACATTAAAGCACGTTTGTAACGAAATGCGCCAGTATCTGACGGAGCGAAGGTCTGTTTACGGAGGCTGACGCTTGGGGCCTGACGCTGGAGACCACGCGAAGCGTGGTCTTCAGAGGATATCACATTATCACATCGATAACATAGGATACACATATGAGCACAGCATGATCATATGAGCACATACGTGCACAAAGCATGGCAGTAATACGTGAGTATATGATCACATGCATGCACAAAACATGGCAGTAACACGTAATGTTGGAGGCTCACTTTCTGCGCTAAATGATTTAATTTGCGTTTTTTTATTTTTTATTTTTAGTTATGTCGAACTGTCAAAATGTTTAGTTCTAGCGCACCACGCTCGCAAGCTACTGCAATGTGTCGGATTCCAGCGCAGTCATTTACAACTGAGCCACATATCGACCAGGTCGGTTTCATAAAAGCTTAATTTTGACGAAAATATCAAGTTATATGTTTTATGTTGGCTATCGGCATGTTTTTTTTAGCACGTATCTATCACCTACAAGTGTCTATACTCAATATCAGGCATCTTTTCGAAAATCGAGATTTTATTAATTCAAGTTTCAACGTCCTGTTAAGTTATAAACAGCCTACCTGGCCTTTTGGCCCAAAACGTGCACGGAAATATATTAGGACGCAATCCCAAACAACAAGTGTCGAGAAACACAAACGAGTGTCATGACGATAAAGAGTGCACAGAGGCGATCAAAATAGACATCAGCAATAATAAATTAAACCATTATTAATTTAATGTCAGCAAAGAGTAAAATGTCGAGTACCGCTAGGCTTAAATATGAGCTGTCGGTTCACGGCGCACGTTAGTCAGATTCTGGCGCAGTTTGGCGAAGGCGCTGAAAAATGCTGATTTCTTGGACAAAATTCATGGAAAACTCGGTCAAATGGGGCATAAGCTTTCTTCGCACAATCTGTCTGTCATGTGACCACATTTTACATGGTTTCCACGTGTTTTCGTGAAGATATTATAATTTTTCACTTATGTCAAGTTTCGGCGCAATATGAGGGTGCAATTTGGCGGTGACAGTCGAGTTACGGCGCGTTGAGTTTGAGCGCACCGTGTCAATTTAAACGGCAATAAAATCGTTTCATAGCGGAAATGGATCCCAAACGGGATGGCCGAGGCCCAATGATAAGTACTGAACATAATTTCGCAAAAAAACATTCAAGTTAAGCTCCCATGACATTCCCAACACTCCATCTGCTTCTCTTCTTATGCTTATTTGCGTTCATTACCATTTCTTAGCAGGGAGTGCCGCGGCATTTTATCTATTATTTTCTGGTTCGTAAGGTGTTGTGCGTCGCTGGGATTGAGAGCGCGGGCACTGCTTGTCACCGTCACCTGTCACCTGTCACCTGTGTGGCGGTGTATTAACACGCGCAGTGGAGAGGGTATGCCACTAACACGCAGTGGAGGGGGCACTTTAGTGCCACCCCCCCTAAGGTCTCCAAAATTATGAGAACTAGAGCGATTAAACTTAGAGGGTAGGTTGGTGCTATAGCAATCTACATTTCCTAAAGTTTGCAGTTCAAGGTCAAACGAGGTCACGAAGGGTAAATCTGGCCAAATGTTAAAATCTTGAGAATTTGACCTATGTGACGTCACAGGTAACCAGTAATGTGTCCAAAATTGTTTCCGGGGATGAACATTCACATTGTCTTCCGAATGGGGATTTAATCATCCTCAACGGACTGTTGGTTCCGAAGATATCGCTTTGCCGACTCGATTCTGGACGCTATCTTGGACTGAAAATCCATATAACTTAAAAATGAATGGACCGATTTTGTTTTCTTATTGCGTCAAACGATCTGCTTTTGTTGGCGTAATGTCGCGCAGACAACACCGCCCTGCTCCACTTAGTTTTCGAGCTATTCACGAACAAACATGCGGCGTGGGCACAAAAGTCCCCCCTCCACTGCGCGTGTTAACCAGCGCACTGCAGGGGGGTTGATTTCTCCCTCCCCCCTCAAGTTGTTATCAGATAGCGAAAAAACGGCGGCGCGCAGCGCCGCCGGGTTTTGGTACACCTGTTAGGACATGAATTGCGCGCACTTTAAAAACAAAACATTTACCTCGGGTCAACCAGGTCAAGGTCAACGTTTTTGTGCTTCAAATGTACTGGTCTTTAATATATCACAAGACAAAAAAAAAATCATAGGCGTATTCGGGGAATGTAAAATTGGGGGATTTTCTGAGAAAAAAGTATGAGCTGTTCGTGATTGTTTGGGACGACATGAATGTCACATGTGGGCATTATATGCTGTAATTTGTTAAATTTGATATATTGCGCATCGGCGGATCCAGGAAAAAACACGGGGGGTGCACCAAACGAGTAACGCTTTTATCATCTTACTAATGTGTAGTAGGACCTAATTTGATGGTGGGTATCGCCTCCCATTGTCTTATGCTGAGTGCGCCTCTGCCCCACACATATGTACAATCCCAGTATCTATGATGCATATGGCATTGAAATTGTTTCTGACGCATTTATTGCACTACAAACCACGAAGAAAGTATGCGCCGCAAAACCGCATTCGTAACTCCCTCCGCAAAACAGGACCCTGGAACCGCCTCTACTGGACCGATGATTTTACTTCAAAATTTGGACACAACTCGCGCCATTCAATTTAGGGAAAAGTCACAAAGTTTCAGGAAGCTAGGCCTAACGGTTTAGAAGCGGCAAGTCAAAAACCACCGGGAGGGGCAGAATCTGCCCCTCCCACAGGGTTAACCCTCGCCCTACGGGGGTTGGGCCTGACAGGCCCCCCCTGAGGTCTTTCTTGAATAACTGTTTATACATAGGGTGCATCTCGCTGAAGTTTTCGGTAGCAGAGTTTTCAACAATTATACGTATGCTGTACAAATTTAATTGAAATGGCTTAAGTAGTTTGGGAGATAATCTTGTTTTGATGACGTCATGTTGGTAAAAAATATAAATATTTGAAAAATCGTATAAAACAGAGTTTTAAAGCAAATTGCAAACCCAATTAATACCAAAACAAACCCAACCACAAGATGCAAAATGGCATTTTCTTTAAAAAGGCAATCTTGGATTTGCAAAATTTTGGGTTTTTGACCCCTAAAATAAAAAATAAACATTTTTTTTGGAAACATCCCCACAAAATCAAAATTTTCGAAGATGTTAGAAAAACCGTTTTATATGTGATATAACTGAGTATGGAAAATACCCATACCAAATGTCAAAACAATATCTTCATTTTTGACTGAGTGATGGCTCCCTAAGTGTAAGAAATTGATGACGTCATTTAAAAAAAGAGAGAAAAAATGTTTTTTTTTGACAAGATACGAACAAATAATTACCTTTTCTGTATTTCTGAGCCAAAACTGATCTAGGAACATGCCTTTTTATTTACATTTATCAATGTCTAATTTTGAGGTTTTCTGAAAAGCAAAATCGCTGTTCTGGACGTGGTAAATCCGAGGTCATTCACTTCACCTGGAAGTCACCCGTTGACCTGAAACCTAAAAATCGCATACTGTTAGGTTCCTCTCATGACAGGTAACATGCTGGTTCTTACCGCATTGCTTTTAAATTTCTTGGTTTGGAAGTTAACAGGGGGCCTGTCAGCCCCCCGTAAGGCGAAGGTGAAAAAAGCTCCCGTGGGGCGAGAAAAAACCTAACAAGGTCAGTATGTATAGCATTTTAAACGCCTGGACGATACAGATACAATGGCGTAAACAGTTCTCCGTTAGCCTTATTAGGTAAAAACTAATCAGCAAAAACAGTTTTGCCAAAACAAAAACTTTTTTTCTCTTTTGTTGACCTCTGGAGCCTCAAATATTGACCTTAAATCAAATTTGAGTACGCCATGTCGATTGCAAATTGCAATGGCTGACGATCGATTTTTTTCAGTTTGTTTTCAGCTAGCATAATTTCCGAGATATATGGGAATTTCTGGAGCGAAGTCCTAAAACTGGAAAAAATGACATTTCATGACCTCTGGTGACCTCAATTTTGACCTGACCTAAAAATACTGCAATGCTTTCAATACACATTGTATCAAGCTAACAAATGCCGTTTTCCGCTTGCCGCTATTTTGCGTAGGTTTCGAGATCTCACGGGGGGGGGGGGCGGAAATCCCCCCCTGCAGTTCGTGTTGGGCGTAAACTTCCTGCAGTGCGCGGCTTAAAACAAAATCACACCAACGGAATTTAGCACTAATGTCGCCATATTCGCCTATTCAGTCCAAACTTGTTTCACGCAAATATAATATATAATATGTTAATTGTATTTTATCTTGAGCATGTTTAGTCGCCAATCGTAATTCCACGTCACGGTATCATCATCCAATGGGGTTGCAGATTTCAAATTCCAGCGTCCGTACGACAATGCCACTGCGTCACCTAACTATCGATCTATGTCGGTATGAAGTCCAAAATATGGCAATGAAGATGTGTCTAAGCTGTACAAACTTCCGCTTACCTATTTGAGTGCACACTTTCCGAATACGGACGTGGCTGAAGTCCTATTCGGCTTCCAAACTTATACTCACCTTATAAATAGAGTCTGTCTTCAACCACCGCTGCCTCAGCAATGTGACGGCCCCCTCGCTCAGATGTTTTATATACTTCCCGAAACACGTCAGCATATTGTATTTATTATTTATGATTTGCCACTTGCTTTTACCCTTGCAAGCACTGCAATATACTGAAAGCTTTGTCGCGGTTTGAGACAGTGCTTGTTAATGTTGACATATTTATGTCAGACATAAATCATGATACACCGGAGAGCACAGCAATGTTGTGGCGGTTCATATATTACGTAACGATGGGGTGGGTGGGGGGGGGGGGAGTTCAATGGGAGACTTAGCTAAAGCGTTATGAAATATTACATAGAGGGCTGGAGGGTCTGCATAAGTGTTACACAAAGCTGGGAAATACAATATACACAAAGTCAATACAATACAAATGTCATCAAATGACAAATTTCATCTAAACTACAACGCGGCCGGTGCAAATATTATTTCCGAAGATGCTGACCATGATGTATTTCTAGCTGAATGTAAACAAATTGTTTCTTGTTTCTCTTTGGTATGTCATTTGAAATTATATTGAACGGCATTAATGATCAGAATATGCGATCTTGTCATTAGCTTCGTTTCGTTGAGCTCTAACTTATATAGCCACGCCCTCGTGTTAACACGCGCCCTGGAGGGGGGGGGGGACGAAATCCCCTCCAGTTTTTCAAGGATGGCGCAAAAACAACGGCGCGCAGCGCTGCTGTTTTCTAAACACCTTTTTGTTAATAAATTTCCCACATTATGTAAAATTATTTGCCTCGGATCATCTCAGGTCAGGTCACCAGACCAGGTCAGTTGATGACCCCAAATCCAAAACGTTTGCAGTAGTACCACAGACACATTTTTTTGCCGATCGGTTTCAATCTTGCAGGATCTCATCCAACAATTTGTTTTTCTCGGATTTCTAATATCGGTGACCTAAGGTCAGGTCAATTTCGTGATTGCCAACACTGTTTTGCCAATAACTATCAACATAATGAAGATAGCTAAGGGGAAATTGTACCAATGTGTTTGTCTTGTAGAGACACGTCTCCCACTATTCCACATGACCAACTTGGGTCACCACTTGACCTTGACCTGAGGCCAAACTTTTTAGTTGACCTTAACTAGTCACCATCAATATGATTCGAAGTGCCTTGACGAAGCAAACACGATGTTTTAAAACCTTTTTCTTTTTCTTTATTAGGTAAAAAGTTATTTGCGAAAAACTGTTTTGCAAACAAATCACCTTTTTTTATTTCATGACCTGAGATGAGCTCAAATCATGACTTTTTGACCTGAGCTCAAATCTCAGAACATTTAAATAAATTGCATTTTTCAAGATCATTTGCGCTTTTCCTTTTGCCACTAACTATCATAGTTCCCGAGATATTTGGGGGTGTTCGAAGCGAAGTCCTAAAACATGAAAATCTGACCCTTGATGACCTCTGGTGAGTGGTGACCTCAATATTGATTTAACCCCAAAAAATGACGGATATACTTTCGAAAGAGATTATCCCGCGCGGCGCTGGGGTTTCAAGGCGAACGCGCGGCGCTGGGGTGTGTGTGCAGATTTTGATTCCAGGGTAAAAAGTAAAAAGGGAAAAAGTAAACTGACGGAAAGTCAAGGGAGAAAAGTCAAGGGCTAAAAAGTCGACATCGCTAAAAGTTCAAAGATAAAAAATCGAAAAGGTAAAAAGTCAACATGGCAAAAAGTAAACACGGTAAAAGTCGAATAGCAAAAAGTCGTATAGATAAAAGTCGAAAGATAAAAAGTCGAAAAGGTAAAAAGTCAACATGGCAAAAAGTCAACACGCTAAAAGTCGAATAGTAAAAAGTCGTATAGATAAAAGTCGAAAGATAAAAAAGTCGAAAGATAAAAAGTCGAAAGATAAAAAGTCGAAAGATAAAAGTCGAAAGATAAAAGTCGAAAGATAAAAAGTCGAAAGATAAAAAGTCGAAAGATAAAAAGTCGAAAGATAAAAAGTCGAAAGATAAAAGTCGAAAGATATAAAGTCGAAAGATAAAAAGTCGAAGGATAAAAGTCGAAAGATAAAAAGTCGAAAGGTAAAAAGTCGAAAAGGTAAAAAGTCAACATGGCAGGGTCAACACGCCAAAAGTCAAATCGTAAAAAGTCGCATAGCTAAAAGTCAACGCGTAAAAAGTCAATGCTTGGGTCAGTTGAATTTTATTTGGGTATTGTGAATAGTTTGATGCATCTAATCCAGCGTAATTATTTTTTTCTTGGGTTTGGGAGGGTTTGTTTTGCCATGGTCGGCAAAATACCTTCTGATGGCATAGTTGTTCATGATATATTTTTTCATTGATACATGACTCAGGGACTGCATCAATACACATCTTGACTGAAGTTTGTCTCTCGTTAAAGTGGAATCGAAGCCATGGTTAAGGGTATACCAATTGCCATATTTTATTTTGTACTTAACTATTGAACAGGAGATAAGCAAGTCAATTGGAATTTTCAGGCCCTCAGCAACGTTATCGTTTATCACGAGAACTTACATACTTTCATCGTATACGATCGAAGTGTAAGATATGTCAATGTATTGTTGAAGCATTGCCTAAGGAAGGAAGCTTTGAAGAATTCAACCAACAAATAAACGTTGACAACTTGCTTAGGGATAGGTACCGTTGGATGCGGCACTGCTGAGTCTGATCTTCAGTTATAATTTGAACCATATATAACATCTACATAAATACATAAGACATGAAGTACTTATTTTGTATCAATGTTTGAACACGTTAATACATGGGTCAAACCACAATCAACTAACCAAAGCATAAGTCGAATAATCTCAATTATTTTAAACTGTAGGTAGGTAATAGGTATATGTACATTGTACATACGTTGTTGAGGTATAAAACGCGACTTCCGCGTTAATAGTCGGATAGTCCAAAGAAAAGAATTGAATGAACGGGAAGTCAAGAGACGAAAATTAAATGGGCCAAATGAACTGATTATCGTCATTGACTTTTTGCCATTTAAACTTTGTATCTTTTTACTCTACATATTTTTACTTTTATCGACGTCGACTTTTCGCTATTTGACTTTTAACGTTTTGTTTTCCCATCTCGACTTTTTACATTTTTTACTTTTCATCTTTCGACTTTTAGTGACGTTGACTTTTTAACATTTCTTCTTTTCATCTTTTTACTTTTAGCGACGTTGTATTTTTACCATTTCAACTTTTTATCCTTCGACTTTTTGTCATTTCGACTTTTCGTCTTTTGACTTTTAGCGACGTCGACTTTTTCCCCTTGACTTTCCGTCCGTTTACTTTTTATCTTTTGACTTTTTACCCTTTTGCCCTTTCGTCTGTTGACTTTTTGTCACTTGACCTTTTATCCGTATGGCTTTTGGTCCGTTGACTTTTTTCCATGTTGACTTTTTGACTGTTGACTTTTTACCATGTTGACTTTTTGTCATTTGACTTTTTATCCGTTTGACTTTTGGTCCGTCGACTTTTTTCCATGTCGGCTTTTTGACAGTTTACTTTTTACCCTGTTGACTTTCCGTCAATTGACTTTTTATCCGTTTGACTTTTTCACCGTTTACTTTTTTCCACGTCGACTTTTTACCCGCCGACTTTTAGGACTTTTGACTTTTTACTATTGCCTAAATGTCCCATTACTTAACATTACTTCACATTACTTAATCCGTTTACTCTTTGTCATTCGACTTTTCGTCCGGCATCCGTTCCACCCGTAAATTGTACCCCCCCCCCCCCCACCTCGTATCTTCCGAACCAATAACCGCAGCAAGACGCGCAAGGCGGCGATCGAAAGCTCTCATGGAGAAAAATGTATTGCAGACCCGATATTTTTTTTAAAAATAAGGTCACATGTCTGGTCAGATCAGGTTAAAGTGTCAAACTTAAGGTATTTTAGAGTTTGGACAATACTTTCCATCCAAAGCGTTATATAGCGACCATTATCGCACAAGGTGCTCTCAAAGGTATCATGCATCTCCCGTATAAGCGAAAATAGAATTGTAAGCAAAGGTCAAAGTAAATGTCAGGTCACAAAAGAGCACAGTTCTACGAAAGCCATACGGCACATGTTGTATCGGTTATTTTACACGTATAATTCTATAGTAGCGACTATTTAACAACTTGATCCCAAGTAATGGCCCTTAGGTCAAGGTCAGGTCACAAAAGGTCAAAAGTGACAATCGATTAACCCTGGCCTTTTTTTCACCTTCGCCCTACTGCCCCCCTGGGTCCTGACAGCCCCCCTGTTAACTTCCAAACCAAGCAACTTAGAGCAACGCGGTGAGTACCAGCATGTTGCCTGTCATGAGAGGGATCTAAAAGTATTCAATTTTGAGGTTTCAGGTTAACGGATGACCTTCCAGGTCAAGTGAATGACCTCGGATTTACCACGTCCAGAACAGCGATTTTGCTCTTCAGAAAACCTCAAAATTAGAAATTGATAAATGTAAATAAAAAGGCATGCTCCTAGACAGTTTTGGCTCAGAGATACATAAAAGGTAATTATTTGTTTTACAGCCTACGTATAATTGCTGTAAACTTAGCTACCGAAGATTTCAGCAAGATGCACCGCATGTGTAAAAAGTTATTCAAGACAAACCTCAGAGGGGGCCGGTTAGGCCCCCTTCCGTAAGGCGGGGGTAATCCAAATAAAAAAGGCATGTGTCCAGACCAGCTTTGACTCACAAATATAGCGGTGGCATTTATTTGTCTATCTGGTCACTATAAGCCAAAACACGTATTTTCAGAAAATACCGTCATGAGTTACTTATACTTCGGGAGCCATAAGTCAGTACAAAATGAAGATATTGCTTTGAAATTGGGTTTGGATATCGTCCATACTTAGTTCTCTAATAAAACATCAGATTTTTTTTAATATCTTTTTTTCAAACTTTTGTGGAAATTTTTCAACAAAAAAACTAATTTTTGGGTAAAATTTTTGGGTCCAAAATCCAAAATTTTGAAAATTCAAGATAGCAATTTAAAATAGAATGTTATTTTCTTTCTTTTGACTTTTATTTTTGTGTGATTTAGGTAAAAAATATATTTGTTACGATTGTACAATCATTTAACGGTTTTCCACCAAAAATGGCATGACATGACGTCACTAAAACGTCATTATCTTCCCAAATACTTGACAAATTTCAATCAAATTCTGTCAGAAGATGTCAAATTGATACAGCATAAGGTATCGAAAATCTCACGTTGATGACTTTTATTGTTTTCAAGTTCTTGAGTTACACCCCCCCCCCCCCCAACGCCGCGCAGGCTAAATAGCCACGCCCTCATGTTAACACGCGCCCTGGAGGGGGGACGAAATCCCCCCTCTCCAGTATTCCAAGGATAGCGCAAAACAACTGCGCGCAGCGCTGCCGTTTTTTGCACACCTGTTCGCTAATGAATTTCCCACATTATGTAAAATGCTTGGCCTTGGATCATCTCAGGTCGTCACCAGACCAGGTCACGTGATGACCCCAACTCAAAAACGTTTGCAGTAGTACCACAGCCGCATTTTTAGGGTGATCGGTTTTAACCCTCGCCCTACGGGAGCTTTTTTCACATTCGCCCTACCCCAGCCCCCCTGTTAACTTCCAAACCAAGCAACTTAGAGCAATGCAGTAACAACCAGCATGTTACCTGTCATGCGAAGAATCTAACAGTTTGCGATTTTTAGGTTTCAGGTCAACGGATGACCTTCCAGGTCAAGTGAATGACCTCGGATTTACCACGTCCAGAACAGCGATTTTCCTCTTCAGAAAACCTCAAAATTAGATATTGATAAATGTAAATAAAAAGCATGTTCCTAGACCAGTTTATCTCTGAAACACAGAAAGGGTAATAATTTGTTCGTATCTTGTCAAAAAAAGTCAAAAAAGTTTTTTTTTTAAATGACGTCATCAGTTTCTTACACATAGGGAGCCATCACTTAGTCAAAAATGAAGATATTGCTTTGAAATTTGGTGTGGGTATTGTCCATACTCAGTTATATTACATATAGTCCGTTTTTTAACATCTTTGAAAATTTTGATATTGTGGGGATTTTTCCAAATAAATCTTGAGAAAACAAAAATCAAAAAAAGTGTATTTTTATTTTAGGAGTCAATTACCAACAATTTTGAAAATCCGAGAATGTCTTTTTTGAAGAGAATGCCTTTTTGTATCTTTGGTGATTTGCGTTTGCAATTTGCTTTAAAACTATGTTTTCTACGATTTTTTTATCAAATATTTATCGTTTATTACCAACACGACGTCATCAAAACATGATTATCTCCCACACTACTTCAAAATTTGAATGACATTTGTATAGCATACGTATAATTGTTGTAAAATCAGCTACCAAAAATTTCAGCAAGATGCGTCGCATGTGTAAAAAGTTATTCAAGAAAAACCTCAGGTCGGAGTCATAGATACCAACATTTGTCGATCTCGGATTTATATTATCGGTTACCTAAGGTTAGGTCAATTTCGTGACCGCCAACACTGTTTTGTCAATAGCTATAGACATAAGGGTGACATAGAAGATAAAATGGTACTAATGTATTTTTCTCGTCGAGACACGTCTCCCAATATTCAACAGGACCGACTTAGGCCACCACTTGACCTTGAGCTGAGGTCAAAGTTCTCAGTTGACCTAATCTAAACACCATGCATATTATTCGAAGTGCCTTGACGACAAAAAAAAACACGATGGCGTAAAACCTATTGCTTTATCTTTATTAGGTAAAAAGTTATTTGCGATTAAAAAATACAAACAAATCACGTTTTTGACATTTGATGACCTCTTGGGCCTAGATTATTGACCTGAACTCAAATCTAAGAAAACGAATCCCGATTGCATTTGTCAAGAATTTTCCATTTGTTTCTTCTGTTTGTTGCTAACTATCATAGTTCATGAGATATTTGGGGGTGTTCAAAGCGAAGTCCTAAAACTTGAAAATCAGACCCTTGATGACCTCTGCCGACCTCAATATTGACCTGACAAAACATGACCGATATGCTTTCGAAAGAGCTTGTCTCGAGCTATCTAACCTCGTTTCTGTTTGTCGCTACGTTGCCTGGATTTCGAGATCATAAGGGGGGGGGCGAAATCCGCCCCACCTCTCCAGGGCGCATAATTATCAGAGGCCCTCCAGGGCACATGTTAACCTGCGACTTACTTGGGGGCTATTTCCTCCCCCCCTCCGTCACCCGTTATTTTGCAATAACTCCTAAACCAACAATAGTATCGTCACTAATCTTTACGTACCTTTTCTCACATCAAGTCTACATATGTTGGCCGAAGAAAAAAGAATAGGTTATTATAGGTCAACCGGGAATGACGTCAGAGTGACGTCATGTTCTTCGGTTTTTGTTGCAAAATAATGGTTTGCGGAAAACGCCTTCAAAGGTACATTATTTGAGATAAATTGAATTGTCTTAAATCAAATTATCGAAAATAGACCGTGCTATCAAACTGCGTTCTGGTATTTTTCTTCTTTATTTGTTCAAAGGTTTGAGAAATCCAAATATATATACTTTTTTCCAAATTTTTCACACAAAAAATCAAAGTTTTCAACAACAAAAAATATATGTGATTGAGAGGTGTTCGTTGAATATGTGAAACAAATTTTAAGTCGATATATTCTAAAATGACAGCCTTATGGCCCAAAATAGACACTGAAACAAATCGACTCCTCTCACACCATTATTTCATAAAAAATGCATTTCCGTTGTTGCTTTTTACTTCTATTTATATGGAACAAACAATGTTTTAATGTCATTTGTCGCATTCTAGACGAAAAACAAACCCATAAATGTGTGTTACAACGCCTAATGACAGTAATCTTTAGTTTGACCACGAGACCTCGAATGACCTTGACCTGACCAATTGTCATAAATAGCTTATAATGGTACTTAGAAGTGTCAGACACACGAATCATACCGACTTATCAACGGCTTATGCGTTTAATATCGCAATTTTGCGCGACAATTCCATCCATCGAGACCTTTTGACACAGTTAAAAAATGTGTACTTGACCTGACCTGTGACGTCATCGGTGACCCTGAGGTCAACAAAATTATGTTTCCCTCTATACATTTCCCAGGGCTCTCGAAATCCGTTTGAATTTTTACAATCTGTCCCGCTGTTCCGGAGATCCGAGGGGGAACGGAGGGGGGGGAGGGAAATGGCCCCCACCCCAGTAAGTCGCGTTATGGAATATACCCCAGTAGCTCGAGGGATAACCCTCGCCCGGGTGGGGGGTTAATGCCTCCCCCTCGGTTTTTCTGGAATAACTCGCGTAGTTTCTAACCGATTTCGATGGAACTTTCAGTACCCTACTGTTGACAAATTTCCCACATACTCTGATAATGTTTAATTACTAACCCACATGCCCCGTGACCTATGACCTGTTTCTCAAGGTCATGTCAGGCGCATCTGGCGTCTCGCAGTATCGATGCTTGTAACTTGTTCGATTTCCGAGTGTGTGTTGTTCATGAGCATATGTACAGGTGTTGCCAGGCGGCAGTTGTGGTTTGCACCGAAATTGTGACCTCGATTGACCTTTTCATAGGTCAATTGAGGTCATTGACCTCAGATGACCGTATATTACTTTTTTGGGTTTCTGTCGGCTTCTAGGATATTTCGTGACGCTGTTTTCAAATTTGGGATCATTTTACATAATGATATGTTCCACTGGGATCATGCGCTTCCACAGGTCAAAGAATGTCACTGAACTCAAATGACCTGACATGACCTTTTTGGAATTTGTCAGTGTTTAGGACATTTTGTGACGATGATTATGAATTTGGCACCCATTAAGCATTATGATATGGTAATTATGGTAATGCCCTGCCGGTCCGACCCAGCTCACCTGAACTCGCGATTTCTCGGCTTCTGCGAGCGTCATGCCCAGAAGGCATTGACCCAGCTGACCCGGCCAGCACGGTTCAAACCACGTGACCATTGCCTAACTCTAGCCTTTACGCAGGAGCCCCATTTATTCAGCCGACCTCCACCAATCCCAGTCGCGCAGCTGCTTCGAGAGCGCTGATTGGTCGCGCCCGGTCATGGCTTTCTGGGGCATCATAGGCGTATGTAGGAATTCAGTTACGAACTTAGACGATAGATAGCTCTGAAGATTGTTCGCAAATTGCAGAAAATTAGACGATTAGAAAATAAAAACGTGTGATTCATATTTAGGTTGACAAAGCCAGCGACCAGCACATACCATTGCGAACGATTCCGCCAAACGGTTTAGGAGATATAAGCGATTTGCTGACATTGATACCTGCCATACTCGCGCACCTGCCATTACTTTGGCAGTGACCTGTACCAAATCGATCGGCCAAAAACTGCGGCTGTGGTACGACCGCACACTTTTTTGGAGGTGGAGTCATGTGAACTGGCCTGCTGACCTGACCTGATATGACCCGTGGTCACAATTTGTACAATATGTGGGCAATTGATGTCGTAACAGCTGTACCTACAATGGCGGCGCTGAGCAGCTGTTATTTTTGCTATCCTCGAAAGATACCTTAGGAGGGCGTCTAAACGCCCCACCCACGGCACGGCGCGGGAAATCCGGACAGTCAATTCCCCCGGGGGCGTGCCGGGGTGCTAGTGCATTTTCAATGGAGGTCCACTGTCAAGACAGTTGATTGGATTTCACTGTGGTGGGACCCCACCCATTTAATTCAAAAACAAACTAAAAAAACTAGAAAGACGTGGAAAAAGCGATCAAAAGCTCTCGACCAACACGTTCGACGGTACTTTAAATATTGTTTCCTCAAGTCAATAATGAGGTCACCGGAGGTCATTAATGGTCAGATTTTTTGTCTTCAGTTTTAGGACTTAGCTCCAGAAACCCCCAGATATCACAGGAACTCTGATAGCTAGGAACAAACACAAATCACAATGGAAAGCTCTTGAAAAATGCAGTTGCCGAGGAGTCCTCAAATTGGGCTCAGGTGAACAGTTTAGGTTCCAGAGCTCATCAAATGTCAAAAAGGCTTTTTTAAAACGTTCATAACGAATAGCTTTTTACTCAATATCGACAAGGCAATAATTTTGACGCCATCGTGCTAGTCTCGTCAACACGCTTCTCCTCCTTTTAAAGTTGACCAGGTCAGGTCAACTTACAAATGTGACCTTTTGTCAAGGTCAAGTGGTGGTGATTCAAGTAGGTCATACTGCATATGGGAAAAAGTGCCGCGACGAGGTTTCCACTGAGATTGTGAACAATTTGAACACCATGAACAATTTGGAATGGGCCGACAGTAATTTGGGAAGAAAATTGTCATCAGGTGTACTCATGGTTATATGGCATACGTTAAAATGTTAAATTCCGAAATATCTGTACTCTTCGATTTTGCTTAAATTGTAATATGTCCTTGCTCTGGGTGTTAGCCATGCACCATGACAAATTTATAATGGGCCGACAGTAATTTTGGAAGAAAATTGCTATCAGGTGTACTCATGATTATTGGCATGGCTCATGGCATTCGGTAAAAATTTTAATTCCGAAAAATTGGTATGCTTCGATTTTGCTTAAATTGTAATTTGTTCTTTCTCTGGGCGTTAGTCATGCAACATGACAAATTTGGAATGGGCCGACAGTAATTTTGGAAGAAAACTACATTCAGGTGTACTCATGGTTATATGGCATACTATGAAAATGGCGGCGCAGCGCGCCGCCGTTTTTTCGCTATCCTCGAAAAACCTTAGATGGGGGGGGGGGGGTCTAAACGCCTCCCCCTGCACGGCTCGGTAAATCAGGACAATAGATGAACACAAACTGCAAGGCGGGCCTACCGAGCCTGCACGGCTCGGTAAATCAGGACAATAGATGAACACAAACTGCAAGGCGGGCCTACCGAGCCTGCACGGCTCGGTAAATCAGGACAATAGATGAACACAAACTGCAAGGCGGGCCTACCGAGCCTGCACGGCTCGGTAAATCAGGACAATAGATGAACACAAACTGCAAGGCGGGCCTACCGAGCCTGCACGGCTCGGTAAATCAGGACAATAGATGAACACAAACTGCAAGGCGGGCCTACCGAGCCTGCACGGCTCGGTAAATCAGGACAATAGATGAACACAAACTGCAAGGCGGGCCTACCGAGCCTGCACGGCTCGGTAAATCAGGACAATAGATGAACACAAACTGCAAGGCGGGCCTACCGAGCCTGCACGGCTCGGTAAATCAGGACAATAGATGAACACAAACTGCACGGCTCGGTAAATCAGGACAATAGATGAACACAAACTGCACGGCTCGGTAAATCAGGACAATAGATGAACACAAACTGCAAGGCGGGCCTACCGAGCCTGCACGGCTCGGTAAATCAGGACAATAGATGAACACAAACTGCACGGCTCGGTAAATCAGGACAATAGATGAACACAAACTGCACGGCTCGGTAAATCAGGACAATAGATGAACACAAACTGCAAGGCTGGGTTAATTTCCGCCACTCGTGAGATCTTAAAACTACGCTAAGTAGCGATATAAAAACAACGGCGTTTGATAGCTTGATACAATTTCTATCGAAAGTATTTAAGATTTGTTTCGGTCAGGTCAAAATTGAGGTCACCAGAGGTCATTAAAGGTCACATTTTCCAGTTTTTCCTTTTTTAGGACTTCGCTCCAGAAATTCCTATATATCTCGGAAAATATGCCAGGCAGAAACGAATGGAAAACACGCTCGCCAGCCGTATAAATTTGCAATCGATAAAGTGACCTCAAAATTGACCTAAATGAAATATTCGAGGCTCTAGAATCTAGAGGTCATAAAAGGAAAAAGTGCTGTTTTTTTATTTTAAAAACGTCACCTGTCGCTAGTAACGCACGCTGGTGCTGGCGGTGAATGCGAACTGTCGGCCCGGCGCGCGGATCACGTGGCAGACGTGCTACAGTGCGGACAGTGCGGAGTGGCCCGCCGCACCCCTCGCGTTCGTATGCAGCTGCGCCGGGCTGATGGCAGCGTGCGGGATACGGAGTGGACGCCGGACACGGGAGCGGAGACGTCAGCCCTGTCCCTCCGCAGCGCGGAGAAAATGGGTCTGCGCTGTGAGGACCTCCGGCCACCGGTATCGCGACTGCTGAATGCCGACAACCGTGAAATGGAATGCGTCGGTACCGGTGCCGTCACACTGCAGCTGGGTGACATCATCCAAGCTTTGATACTGAAAACCAAGTTAGTCACTTTGTAAATATGATGCTTTCAAACAAAATGATACCAACTATTGGCAAACCCACACGAGTTGCTGGTCAAAGCGAAACTCTCATTGACAATATATATACAAACACAGATCAAATAATATATTCTGGGGTAATTCTCAACAATGAGATCAGTGACCACTTTCCTGTGATCAACCTGACAAATGTACAAATAGAAATAACTAACCCAAAGCCAAAACAAACCCACAAGCCACATATTACATGCAATCGTGCAGTTCAATTTTCATCATTTCTTGCAAACCATTTTGTAAACTTTGATCAGTTAAATGATGTTGATGAAACATGTGAATACTTGATTGACACAATTCAAAGTAATATAAGTGTGTTTCCCCCCCCCCCCAAACCTTGTTCTAGGAAAATAACACACAAGCAGCCCTGGATGACCCCAGCACTGCTAATATCTGTGAACAAAAAAAGCACACTATACAAATCATACCTGAAGAACAGAAACCCTCACAATCTACTTCAGTACAAAGAATACAAGAATGTCCTCACAAAGCTGATACGCTTTGCCAAAAAACATTATTATCAAAACCAGTTAGACAAACTGGATATGATGGGAAAAGGACTTGGGATATACTCAAGGAAGTTCTCGGAACTAGTTCACACTCCCATCACCACACTGCTTAATGCAAGAGGGCGTTCTGACAACTGACCAAGAGGAAGTCTGTGAAATCTTCAATGAGTTCTTTGTGGAAGTTGGACCCAAAATCAATGCTAGCGTAGAAAAAAGCAACTGTGACCCATTATAATTTTTCCCTGCAAATAACAGTAGTATATTTTTGTTACCAACAGATGAGGATGAAATCAAAACTATTATAGCAGAAATGAGGCAGTCGTCTTCAGGGGAAGATGGATTATCAGTCTCAATCATAAAGGCTCTGTCTCAGTCACTGTTAAAACCTTTGGCACATGTCATTAACCTAAGCATGACACAGGGTAAATTTCCAAATAATCTCAAATCAGCTCTTGTCATACCCATATTCAAAAGTGGAGATAGAACAATTCCTCAGAACTATAGACCAATTTCAATTCTCTCCAACATATCTAAAATCTTTGAAAAAGTAATATACAAGAGAATGTATAATTTCTTAGAATCACAAAACATCATTTCTCCCACACAATTTGGGTTCAGACAACAACATTCTGCTGAACATGCATTGATCCACTTTGTGGACTTCGTTACCAAAGCCCTTGAGGATGATAAACATGCCATTGGAGTATATCTAGACACAAAAAAAGCATTTGACAGTGTCAATCATTCATTGCTTGTGAATAAACTATCACAGTATGGGATGAGGGGGAAATGTGCAGAACTCATTGAAAATTACATGACAAATAGAACCCAAAAAGTAAAGATGAATGATTCATTATCAACACCCAGACAAATCACATGTGGTATACCACAGGGATCTGTCCTTGGGCCATTGCTGTTTTTAATTTACATAAATGATCTAAATAGTATATCACAAAATATGAAAGTCATTACATTTGCAGATGATACTAATCTATTCCTAAGTGATCAAAACTATGAGAATCTGGAAGCTAAAATGAATTGTGAGCTTCAGTTAATACAAACATGGTTCGCAAGTAACAAACTAAAGCTTAATGTTGATAAAACCAGCTTCCAGGTCTTCTCAAAGTTGAAAAATCCAGTGTTACCCGAACTTAAAATCAACAATATGGTTATCAAGCATACACCAACAGTCAAATTCTTAGGACTACTCGTTGACTCTGAATTGACTTTCAAAGCACACATAAAGAAACTTTGCACACAACTTTGTCAAATCGCAGGCATTGTAAGCAGGACAAGGTGGTACTTGGAAAAGAATCACCTTCTCTTGTTATATAATAGCCTTGTCCTTCCTCATATCAATTACTGCTGCCTGTTATGGGGCATAAATTATGACACAAACCTTCAATGCATCTTGAAGATACAAAAACGTATAGCCAGAACTATTATGGGGTTGAACTTTAGAGACTCAGTAACATCCAAATTCAAAGAAATCGGAATACTTACTATGCATAGCTTAGTCAAATATAAATCCATTATATTTGCATATAAAAATATAAATAAATCACAACCAATTGTATTAAGGGACATCCTCAATGTCAGAGTACCAAATGTAACCAGAACACAGGATATGTTTGAAATTCCCTTTACTAGATACACATACCGTAAACACACTGCAAGATTTTTCATTCCAGAGACATGGAACTCACTAACACAGCCATGTAACTTAGCAAATAATATGAAATTATCAACACTGAAGTCAAATGTGAAATCCTACCTGCTGCAGAATCAGTGTCGGGCTGAGTAGAATGTGAGTAATGATGTTTATGACTTATCTAAATTTCGGAAGAAGACAATCACTAAGGAGCACTTCCTTCAGAATCTTCATTAGTTTCATTGTATTCCCTTAGACCACTACTCAAATACATTTGTAGAACAACATAATAGTATACATAATAATACAAGAACATAATAGTATATATAATTATTGATGGTATCATGTATGTGTGCATATGCATATGCATACATGGTTGATGGTATCATACATATATATATATATATATATATACATAGTCCAAGTTAGTCAAATGTGTTTTCTTTTCATGAGTTTCATATAAGTAGATCATAGGTAGCTGGTAGGGTCACCCATTCAATGTCGCTGGCTTCGGGGTCCCTACTTGGCAACAAGCTATGCTTAGTTGAGTGGGGTCCACGAAGCACCAGCAAGAAACGCCTGAAAATTGACCAGCCTCTGTCCTCTGCCCTGTATGAATGATATCCCCTTTACTAACAGTTAATGAATCCATCCTCATCCTGTCCTGGATGAGGATGAGTGAGGATGATATCCTGCGTCGTAGTTGGGGGACAGTCATTTGCTGTTTTCAACAATGACTACTTTTCGCCTTCTTTTATATCACCACATCCTAACACCCAAACTACCTCTCTTCATATGCTTTTTTATTTTTGTTTCCATTTCCTAGCTGGGAGTGCCGCGACATTTTCTCTTTTGTTCTCTGGTGTTAACTTAAGGTGTCGTGCGTCGTTGGGATCGAGGGCGGGGGCACTCCTGGTCACCTATTAATAGGTGGCGGTTAGAAAAAAAAAAACGGTGGAGGTGTCGGTGATTCGTGGACTGCACACAGTCCGCTGTTGTCCTGGCACGACTGCGTAGAATTCGGCATACTCCCGGCAAACTTCCCGGCGCAGATTCAACAGATCAGCGGCGTCTCGTCTCTTCGGCCGGGAAGGGGTCAGCATGCTGACCCTGAGGCGTATCCCGCGCCCATGGCGGAGAGCCGGGTGAACGGACCCGGGCGAGCCGCGACGTCTCCGGCGGGGACCGAGCGGCCTGCGGACGGTGCGGCGTCGTCCCGGCCGGCGGCGGAGAGCCGGGCGGACGGTCCCGGGTCGGCAGTGAAGTGTCGGACGGCCCGTTTTTTTTTGTGGGGGGGGGGGGGGGGGGTTGGGAGCGGATTTGTTCTCGCCCACTCCGTAGTCCAGCCTATAGCTATATGCCGCCGCGGGTGGGGAGGAGAACCACTCCCCTCCGGGGCGGGGAACCGAATGACTTGCGCCAGCAGCCAGACTCGAACCCGGAACCCTTGGATTCCGAGTCAGACGCTCCACCAACTGAGCCACCCGGCCCCCCGACGGGTCGGGTCGGGTCCGGACCTGCCCTGGCGGCCGGTGCAGCCAGCCTCAGGGGCGCCGGCGCCGGAGCGTGGTGGGCCGCGTCGTCTCCGGTGGGGGCCGGGCGGCCGGCAGCGAGGCCGGCCGGTGACGGGGGACTTGCGGATCTACAGGCTGAGTTCCCCGACGTATTCGACACGTCGTCGGCGCTACGCGAGATGGAGGGGTAGCCGATGGAAATCGAGGTGACGGAAGACGCTGTCCCGTTCGCCCTCTCTACGGCCCGCAATATCCCGTTCTGCTGGCGGGACGATGTTCGCCAGCAGCTGGACGAGCTACTGGAGCAAGGCGTGATCGTCCCGGTGGAACACCCTACCGCCTGGGTGCATCTTATTGTGCCGGTGGCGAAGCGAGCTTCGGATGGCACAATCTCCGGGTGCAGACTGCTTCGGATGGCACAATCTCCGGGTGCAGACTGACAGTAGACTTCACAAAACTGAACAAGTATGTGAAGAGACCGGTATACCCGATGCGAACCCCGCATGATGCAGTCGCCTCTCTCAGCCCGGGGGCATCTTTCTTCACCAAATTGGATGCGAAAGCGGGGTATCACCAACTCTCGCTGCGCGCTGAGGATACCGACCTTACCGCGTTCATCACGCCGTGGGGGCGCTTCAAGTGGATCAGGGCCCCTCTGGGTCTCGCATCGACTGGCGACCACTACTGCCGAAGAGGGGACCTAGCCCTCCAGGGGCTGGACAACGTGGTGAAGGTGGTGGATGATATCCTCATCTACGACGAATCACTGGAAGCACACACAGCCCGGGTCCGGGACTTACTCCGCCGCTGCAGCGCTCATGGCATTACGCTCAACCCAGCCAAATGCCAGTACGCGGAGGCCGAGGTCGAGTTCTGCGGTTTCAAAGTCAATGCATTCCGGCTACACGACCGACGGGAAGAAGCTCCGGGCGATCGCCGAGTTTCCTCAGCCTGGCTGCCTGACTGACCTCCGGTCGTTCCTCGGCCTGGTTAACCAGCTGGGCGAGTTCTCCGCCGACGTCGCGGCAGCCGCAGAGCCGTTCCGGCAGCTGCTGCGCCCACGGAACGTCTGGCTGTGGACGCCGGAGCAGACGAAGACGTTCAGTGACGTCAAGCGTGCGCTCGTATCTCCTCCGGTGCTAGATCTTTTCAACCCCGGTCGTCGGACTGTATTGGAGACCGACGCTGCGCGTGAGGGTGGTCTCGGGTTCTGTCTGCGGCAGCAGGATGACGCGGGACGCTGGCGCCTCATCCAATGCGGCTCCCGCTTCCTATCAGAAACCGAGTCGCGCTATGCCACCATCGAGCTGGAGATGCTCGGCATTGCCTGGGCGTGCAAGAAATGCACACAGTACCTCATTGGCATGCAGCAGGTTGAGGTCATCACCGACCATCGGCCGCTGGTCTCGATCATCAATAGCAAGAGTCTCACCGATGTCGACAACCATCGACTGCAGCGTCTCCGTGAGCGGCTTACCTCCTTCAGCATGGTGGCTGTCTGGCGGGCGGGAAAACTACACGCCATACCGGACGCCCTCTCGGGCGCCCGTGGAAACTCCGACGTCAGACGATGAAGAAGCCGAGGAGGACATCGGTCATCAGATCAGCAGCATGATCGCCCGTATAGGCGCCGACGTTCAAGACGATGGGTCCCCGGCCAGCCCCTTCTGGACCCAGCTCTCGCTGAGGTGCGGGGAGCTGCCCGCCGGGATCCGGAGAGCCTCGCGCTGACGGACACGATACTGGCGGGTTCCCTGCCCACAAGTCCCAGCTGGACCCGCTGGTGCGTCCATACTGGGGCATGCGGGAGAAGCTGGCCGTGGATGACGGTCTGGTCGTCTGCGGCCAGCGTCTGGTCATCCCGCTGAGCCTCCGCCCAGAGACACTGCACCGCCTCCACGCCAGCCACCAGGGCGTAACCCGCACCAAGCGGCGGGCCAGGCAGGCGGTGTACTGGCCAGGGTGGACCGCGACATCGAGCAGTGTGTCCAGTCCTGTGAGGCGTGCCGCCTTCACCTCCCCAATCAGCAGAGGGAGCCGCTGATGCAGGAGAAGACCCCCAGCCGTGTGTTCGAGACTGCGTCGGCCGACTTCTTCTCCTGGTCGTACATAGTGTACTCGTATATAGTACATAGTGTACGTGGCGCTCGTACATAGTGTACGTGGACCGCCCCTCGGGGTGGCCCATTGTCACCCACGGGGCGTACGAAGCAACTGCGCCGGACCTCATTGGCAGTCTGCGGATGATATTCGCAGCCACCGGATGCCACAGGTCCTGCGGACCGACGGCAGGCCCCAGTTTACTGCAAAACTCACACGCGACTTCCTGCGGCGCTGGGGCGTGGCTCATCACAGGTCTACCCCGGCCTTCCCGCAATCGAATGGCCATGCTGAGGCGTCCGTGAAGCTGGTGAAGAGCCTCGTGAAGAAGGCGACCACTCTGGGAAACCTCGATGATGACGCCTTCTCGCAGGGCCTCCTGGAGCTGCGAAACACGCCACGGGTGGGGGGCATGTCGCCCGCCCAGATCCTCTACGACCACCCGCTGCGGTCAGCCGTTCCGGTGCAACACAGCGCGTTTGCCACACGGTGGCAGCAGACCGCGGAGTCGTATGATGAGAGAACGGCGGAGTACCAGCGCCACACGGCCGAGCAGTACGACGTGTCGGCGCGCCAGCACCGGCCGCTGCGGCTGGGCCAGCAGGTGCTCCTGCAGGACACCAAGTCTGGCTCCTGGGACCGGACCGGCGTCATCTCTGGGGTAGAACACCGGCGGGACTACCTCATCCGCCTCCCCAGTGGACGCGTCTACTGGCGTAATCGCCGGTTTCTACGCCCGCTGCGGCCCCTCGTCACGAGTGGCGGGGGTCAAAGAGACAACGCAGAGCTCAGCACGGACGTGCGCCGCGGAGCTGACGGGGTACCGGGTAGTGCCGCGGTCGGAGTCGTGCCCGGGGAATGCCTGGTCCGCCCCGGTGGCGCCACAGATGCTGGTACCCGACCGGTGCCGCGCGAGGCCGGCTCAAGGCCGCGACATGCCCTGGCTCGGCCGGCGGCTCGCCGAGTGTCGCGACCGACGCTGCGGCGGACGCTGATGTCGGGTCGAGGACTGGTCGGCCGCCTCAGAGGCTGTCGGTCCGCTGGTCCGACCCTTCGTACGAGTATGTGTAAGTGTGAAGGAGCACTTAACGCACAAAGGCCGCATTTGATTTTGTATTTTGATGCGTTCAGAGTTAGACGTTTTGCTTTCATCCCCTCGCAAGCGTCTTGGGGAGATGTTATATCTGGGGGGAGGTGTTGTGATACTGTTGCGTTTCCTTCATATGAAACTCGTTCCTTTCTCTGGTAAATATGGAAGCCCGCATTGTTTAAGTCTCTGATAATAAATCAGTAAACTGCGGAATCTCGAGGTGTGTTGACGTGGCACGGAACTGGCAGTCGTAACAAATTTCATCTTCTGTCTTACCTCGACACATAACTACAGAGCAGGCAACATTTCGCGAGCGTCCATTTATTACTACCGTCACAAGCGCAGAACACAGTCAACAGTCATCCCCAGTAATGGTCAGCGGGCTTCAGCAGATGAACATAACGTGCATTTTTGGAATTTAATGTAAGATTGATTAATTGGACAATTTGATTATAATTATATTCAAAACAATCGCAGAAATCGACCTTAACCCGACATTGACTGTGGGGGGGGGGGCGTTTAACGCCCCCTGATGAATTTTCGCAATAGCTATCAACGTGAAACTTTAGGTACCTTCTTATACATCATTTTTACGTCTGGTGTGTACAAATAAATAAAAAATCGTAGAAATTTGTTTTCCTCGAGTTATAGAGAGACCAAAATCAGCTAAACTTTGCCAAGCCGGACAAATGACACAATGACACATGACAAATGCAATCGAAAAACGCAAAAAGATAGAAAATTGCAACAGCTAAAAACTGACTATCTAGGATTGTTAAAATGTTAAGTTTTTCACCACCAAAAACTCAAAAGAACGTTTTTTTTGGGGGGAAATTATCACAAAATCCAAATTTTCTAAAACATTAAAAAAAAACGAAAGATATGTCGGAGAACCATACCTAAGCAACTACCACGCCAAATTTCAAACTGATATCTCCATTTTTGACTGACTTATGGTATATAAAGTATGGGTAACTTATGACGTCATATTTTGAAATTGCGTTATTTGGCTTTAAAGACTAAATACAGACAAATAAATGTCACCACTGTATTTCTGAGACAAAACTGGTCTAGCAACATTCTTTTTTTTGTTTAGATTTAACAATTTAAAATGTTGACCTTCGGTGACCTGAACTTGACCTGAAATTGACATTTACTTCCCTTAAATGAAGTCAGGTGGTAAAATGACTATCACTATCGAATTATACGTGGAAAATAACTCATAAAACATGTGTTGCATGACTTTCGTAGATATTTTGAGCATAGTGACCTTTTGTGACCTGACTTTGACCTTGACATTGGCCAACACTCTCACTTTAGCTCATGCGGGATATGTAGCATACCTTTGGCAGCACTTTGGGTGAAACTGGTAGGAATCGAAGGCTTTCGATGGAAAGTATGGCCCATAAACTCAAATTCGCCGATTTTGACCTTTGACCTAATCGTGACATGACATTTGACCTCACTTTGACATTTTTGACCATGCTTTATATTTATATCATTGAGAGCTTTCGATTGCCGCCTTGTGAGTCTCGCTGCAGTCATTGGTTGGGAAGATAACCAGGGAGGGGGGGGGCGTTTAACGTCCCCCCCTCCCTCTTTCAATGGCGTTCTGCTGAGACCCCAGTCAATGCCGGGTAAATTGGAACAAATCGGATGCTCATAATTGATGTCATGGCACTGAAAATATCCGTAATGTTCATGGTATACAAAGCACAATTTCACACCTCGATAGTTTTGTCTTTAACCCGCGCACTGCATGGGGTTTGCGAAGAACACGACCTGCAGGGGTTGATTTCCGCCCCCCTCCCCGTGAGATTTCGAAAACTACGCTATGTAGCGAGAAGCAAAAAACGTCATTTGATAGCTTGATATATGTTATATCGAAAATATTGCTGTATTTGTTTAGGTCAGGTCAAAATTGATGTCACCAGAGGTCATCAAAGGTCAAATTTCCAGTTTTTCCTGTTTTGGGACATCGCTTCAGAAATTACCATATATTTCAGAAACTATGCTAGTTAGAAACAAACGGAAACAGGAAAACGCCAGCCATTGAAATTTTCAATCGGATAGACGTCCTCAAAATTGATCTGAGGTCAACATTTGAGGCTCAAGAGGTCAAAAAAGAAAACAAAATTCAGTTTTTTTGCTAAATTGTTTTTCGCTATTAACTTTTTCCCTAATACAGATAACGGAAAACTGTTTTCGCCATTATTTTTATCTTGTCAAGGAACTTCAAATAATATACATGGTTACCTTGTTAAGTTAACCTACAAGTTTGACCTCAGGTCAAGGTCAAGTGGTGACCCACGTAGGGCATGTTGCATATAGGAAGACGTGTCTCGACGAGACGAACACATTGATGTCTGTTTTACTTCTCTATCTTCATTATGTAGGGAGTTATTGACAACAACAAAAAGTGATAGTGACCTCGCATGACCTCAAATGACCCAATAGGGGTCACTGAACAAAACTTACACTTTAATCATCAAGAATATCCCATAATCACATGATCAAAAAGTAATTGGACTAATATCATGCATATCCTTGAAATAGGAAGCATTTGTATATTTCCCCATTGACTTATTATGGGGAGGGTACGAAATTGACCTGACCTTAGGTCACCGATATCAAAATTCCGAGGCTTAAGAATTGTAAGTACTTATGCTCTCATGACATCCTGTAAGTTGCAAACTGATCTGTGAAAAACTCTGGCTTTGGCACAGCTGCAAACATTTTTGGAGGTGGGGTCACTTGACCTGGTTTGGTGACCTGACCTGAGATGACCCGAGGTTATTTGTTTTCTTCAAAGTGTGCTTAATTGATGTCCTAACAGGTGTGCCAAAAACCCGGCGACGCTGTGCGCCGCCGTTTTTTCGCTATCTTTGAAAAACCTGAGGGGGGCGGAAATCAAGCCCCCCCCCCTGCAGTGCGCGGGTTAACCTAATAAAGCTAACCAAAACTGTTTACGCTATTGTGTATATGTTTATCTCGTCAAGGTACTTCGATTGATGTACATGGTGAGCTTGTTAGATCAACTTAAAAAAAATTACCACAGGTCACGAGACCATGACCTGAGGTCATGGTCATCGATATCAAGTTTGTGCAATTGATTTCCGAGCAGGCGTGCCAAAACCCAGCGGCGCAGCACGCCGCCGTTTTTTCGCTTTCTGAGAAAACCTGAGGGGGGTGGGGAATCACCCTCCCCCCCTACTGCAGTGCCCGGGTTAAATATGTGTGTCTTTATTCGTTAGTTTTATCATATCAGTAGGTTTCTGTTCGAATTATAGTTACCAACATTATTGGTGAGCAATATTAGGAATACACACGTGAAACACAAATTTTGGCTTTAAAGTACAGATGTTTTTTTTCTTCTCGCTAACCTAAAAGCACAAACATCGCGTTCATTAACCAAATGTCCATGTATCTTGCATGCATTATGAATACCAACTTGGCATAGAAACACAAATGGAAGTGCCAATGTACAAAATACAAGTCAACGTAATGCCGTTACCATAACATTTATTTCAGAGCTTTTATCACATCATCCCATTACTAAACATGTCTCCGCGATCTGTTTACGCTGCTTTGCCAGTGTCTTGCAATCCCGGCAGGCGCGGCTATCGAATTTGACACACGCAGCAGTGCGGCAGCCAATAGAGGTCTGTGTACATTTGAGAGCCACTGGGATCGAGGCCGACCATTTTCTTCTGCACGTATTGTTGCTGACACGTGGCCTCCATTCCGGCGGGTACAGTACACAGGCCGAGACAGCGGTCAGAGCTGCAACACGAACACGGACGCTGGTTAGTAAAATTGTCTGGGATACAATATATCAGGGAAGTAACATTTGACATATTCTTCTGTGGCCTCGCTTGGTACAGACGCATTCACGGTTTGCACAGAATGGATCCGGTCAAGTGAACGTGGAGTTGCTGCGGCTTTCATAAACATAGAAAAGCTGTTCTTTAGAATTAGCACTAGGTAGGAAGTTTACTTCAATATTTTGAAATGATGTGAAACATCTCCCGCATTTGGACTTTGAAAGAAAGATCCCAAGTCCTGAAATGTAACCTATATTAACAAAACAAAATATTACCCCTTTCACACGAATCAACTTCATCTTATCCAACAATATGTTTCTAAATCACATGATAAAATCATACAATATCGATTATTCCTTATTATCAAATATTTAAATTTCCTGCACACCAAACATACCAACTAAAAACCAAGTGTAACCGAAAAAAAACAGCAGTACCTCGTGCCGCGTGTACTCACAGGCATCGTTCGGCCCGCACCAGCTGCGTGTACAGCTGTCCCTCATCATCGTCATCACCATCGTCCATGTTTATGACGTACCGCCACTCGCCGCCGTTGTTGAGTCCTGCCGTGGGCGTGACGAACTGACCTGCGGAAAAACACAAACAAACACGACACCGACTCCGTCAGGGGTGGATCCAGGGGGCATGTCCTCCACGCCACAGCCTCTGTCCGGGGTGGATCCAGGGGTTTGTCTTCCACGACAGATACTCTGTCGGGGGTGGATCCAGGGGGCATGTCTTCCACGTCACATACTCTGTCGGGGGTGGATCCAGGGGGCATGTCCTCCACGTCACAGACTCTGTCGGGGGTGGATCCAGGGGGCATGTCCTCCACGACACAGACTCTGTCGGGGGTGGATCCAGGGGGCATGTCCTCCACGCCACAGACTCTGTCGGGGGTAGATCCAAGGGGCATGTCCTCCAGGTACGCGACTGAAGTACGTCTAAATTGACATGTCTTCTGATTGTAAAAATAGTTTTTTCCGTGTGTTGAATATAATAGATTGTTTTAAATTCAGCTCTACATGCATAAATATACAAAATCACATGAATCTGATAATTGTGCCATATTTTCGGGATTATCCCTCCTCCGCCCCTCCTTGCATGATTTTTAGTCGCTCTAGCCAACTTAGATTATTCTAGGCGTATACAACTTCCTCTCATGCCTATTCACAGTTTTACCAGTTGGAACACATAGGTCTGCAATTATGCAAGCATGGCTAAATTATATTTTTCTGTAACGATTTTAATCGAGTATGCAAGCTGTCATGGAAGAATAAAACTGAAAGAACAACGTCGAATGTTGCAATAGCAACGATGAGATGAGGGTGGGGGAGGGGGAGGAGAATGCGAAATATGAGTCAGCTGAGCGAGAACATGGGCTGATTGAGTGAGATGAGTGGGCTGACCGATAAAAGTGGGCTGATTGACTGAGATGAGTCGGTGATTGAATGAGATTAGTCGGCTGATCGTCCGCCTGAAAGGATTGTGCTGACTGAGTGGTCTGATTGAGGTGATTTTCCTGAGTGAGTGGGCTGATTTAGGTGATTTCCCTGAGTGAGTGGTCTGATTGAGGTGATTGTGCTGATTGAGTTAACTGATTGAGGTGATTTTCCTGAGTGAGTGGGCTGATTTATATGATTTTCCTGAGTGAGTAGTCTGATTGAGGTGATTGTGCTGAGTGAGTGACCTGATTGATGTGATTGTGCTGGGTGAGTGGGCTGATTGAGGTGATTTTCCTGAGTGTGTGGGCTGATTGAGGTGATTGTGCTCAGTGAGTGGGCTGATTGAGGTGATTTTCCTGAGTGAGTGGTCTGATTGAGGTGATTGTGCTGGGTGAGTGGGCTGATTGAGGTGATTGTGCTGAGTGAGTGGGCTGATTGAGGTGATTTTCCTGAGTCAACCCTATTTGTAACAGGCTCCTGGCTACCCCTATTTGTAACAGGGGGGCGGATTCCGCCCCCCCCCCCCCCCCCCCCCCCCCCCCCCCCTCGGAGATCTCGAGATCTACCCGTTCGATTTTCAAAAATGAAACGGTGTTTGGTTCCCCTCAACACGATCTACATTTGTAAATAATACAAAAATCTAAATTTTGGATAGGGAGGCAACAGGGGGGCAAAAACGACAAATTTTAGTGGTATTTTTGATCCAACATAGCTTTCATGTTTATCGACCGATTTTAACACAACTAATAGGAATCGATAGAGATTGAGTTGAAAATTGATATATAACGATGATGTTTGAAAATTCAAAAATCATAGGCGTGTGCAGGTCACTCAATATGGGGGTGAAGTAAATGCGTAATAAAACCATTTTTGGGTGTTGTTTTTTTATAAATGAAATGGTCTGTGATTGTGACATTATACAAAAACAGTTAAAAATCATATATTTTGCCATAGGCGGTACCAGGTTAGTGAAAAAGGGAGGTAAAATTGGAGAGAAAAAAATATTAACCGCAGACAAGTTGCTACCCAGCACTATAAATATGTTACTGATCGGAGATAGTTCCTTTTTCCATGTTGTACTTCATCATAGGCGTATCCAGGATCCAAACTGGGGCGGCGCAAGACCTTTTGATAAGTATATTATCCGCTATTATGACACTAACTAGTCAACAGTGACTATTTCACTTGCAACTTCAATTAACATTGCTTACCCCCCTTTTTACCCTACCTGGACTCGCCTATTATCTTATAATCGTTCGTAGAGTAGCCTGTGGTGCGAGTTTCATCCGAAAACTGCAGTATGTTATGTCATTGTACGCCCATGCCTCTTAGTTTCCTTGCAATAATATGACCCCCTTTCTTCCATTCCTGAGCGCGCCTCTGCAAAAAATGACTTTATTCCCTTTTCTGGTCTCATATGTGCATATATTATTATAAGCTAAACGTATATTGCGCCGTTATCGCTGGCATATCGTCATCACCATGCCAGTCACCCCCTTTTCATGTGCCTGAACACGCCCCTGAAACTCTATAAGTAATAAATTATACAAATAATGGAAACAGAAGCTATCTTTTACATCTTGATAGATATAAATGTCCTTTGCATCGCTCTATTGGCTTCCCGCCAAGCATTGAATACTTCCTGGAAACCCCCCTTTTTCAAGCCCCTGAAATCGCCTCTGCCATGCAATTTGTATGATATTTCAATAACATCAACTAATTTGCACTTGTTGCAATCACCGTAAACCGATGTAACTTCTTTATACTTGAAGAAGTTAGGAAGAAACCGTGAAGATCGCATTTCCGTATTATCGCCAAATGTCGCCTCCGAACCCACCCAAAACTGTGCCCTGGAACCGCCTCTGTTCAGGTTAAGAACTCAAAAGTTTGACTCCACATGCGGTATTCAATTATATGAAAAGTCCCAAAATTTCATGGGCCTGCTCCCAGCCGTTCTGGAGATATATGCGAAAAACACGAGCGGGCGGAATCCGCCCCCCCCCCCCCCCTGTAACAAATAGGGTTAAGGGAGTAGGAGTTAAGGGAGTTTCCATACCTGTGGTGGGACATAGCTGGGATCCACTGAACGCGTCGTCAGCCTGTCGCTTTGTCCGCCTCTGTGAGTTGAAACTGTACCTGAAACCAGACAATAGCGGGTGAGCTGTACCTGAAACCAGACAATACCAGGTGAGCTGTACCTGAAACCAGACAATAGCAGGTGAGCTGTACCTGAAACCAGACAATAGCGGGTGAGGAAAACTGCACCTGAAACCAGACAATAGCGGGTGAGCAAACTGTACCTGAAACCATACAATAGCAGGTGAGGAAATCTGTACCTGAAACCAGACAATAGCAGGCGAGGAAGCTCTATTGGCTTTATATGGCTATTCGCTAGACTTACTGATCGGTATGTACAAAACTTGTTTCTTTTTTACGTTAGACGTATGTCTCACATTCACAAGATTACAACAGATCACATGTCAGCGTACAACATATCACACGGAACAAACACATCGTACAACATATAACATTAGGGTGTCCTAAAACAAACACGGAGAGCATTGACTCCGTGTAAACAGAGCCCAAAAGCAAGGCTCCAATAGAGCTCTATTGAAGGCTTGCTTTTGGGCTCTGTTTATGACTCATATAACGCAAACTTGAATTTAGAGCATTTCGACTGAATTAAAGTTTACACTACTCGACAAGAGCTTTCAAATGAGCATACGCGGAGGTCTGTACCACGCATTTTATTTGTGACCTTTAAGGTAGGGGTTAACAACTTACGGAGGCCCGGGGGACCAAAACTCAAAGGATCGAAATGGAATTTGGCATACTTGTCATTCGCCTAAAGAAGAACGCCGTGTCAATTGGCAAGCTTGCCCCGACGAAAAGTGTTTTTGGGACACCCTAATATCACATCACAACATTATTACTATTGACTGACAACTGGGTCTTGTTCTCAACAGTGGTTGGCTATTCAATGAGGCGTTCGCGGCTCACCTCTCGGTTCAGCGTTACTTTCCCTAATCATATTCCATCTGTCGCCTAGATGTCAGGTCACAACACAGAATGCCTTGGCTATATGGTGCAGCGGCTAAATCAGGAAATGTGTCAATATTAACCCGCGCACTGCAGGGGGGGTTGATTTCCGCCCCCCCCCCCCCCCCCCCCCCTCAGGTTTTTCGAGGATAGCGAAAAAACGGCGGCGCGCAGCGCCGCCGGGTTTTAGCACACCTGTTAGGACATCAATTGCGCACACTTTGAGAAAAAATATCCTCGGGTCATCTCAGGTCAGGTCACCAGACCAGGGTATGTGACCCCACCTACAAAAATGTTTGCAGTTGTGCCAAAGCCAGAGTTTTTCACCGATCAGTTTGAAACTTACGGGATGTCATGAGGGCATAAGTACTTACAATTCGTTTATCTCGGAATTTTGATATCGGTGACTTAAGGTCAGTTCAATTTCGTAAACTCCCCATAATAAGTCAATGGGGAAATATACAAATGCTTCCTATTTCAAGGATATGCATGATATTAGTTCAATGACTTCTGGATCATGTTATTATAGGATATTCTTGATGATCCAAGTGTAGTTTTTGTTCAGTGACCCCTATTGGGTCCTTTTTGTCGTTTTGTCTCGTCGAGATACGCCTTCCCATATGCTACATGCCCTACTTGGATCACCACTTGACCTTGACCTGAGGTCAAATTGTTAAGTTGACTTAACAAGGTCACCATGTGTATCATTCAAAGAGCCTTGACAAGATAAACGCAATGGCGTAAACAGTTTTCCGTTATATTTATTAAGTAAAAAGTTAATAGCAAAAAACGATTTGGAAGAAAAAAACTACATTTTTTCTTTTCTTTTTGAGCTCTGGAGTCTCAAATATTGACCTGAGATCAAAGCTGAGAGTACCTAAGCGATTGCAAATTTCACTGGATGTCGTTTGGTTTTCTCCGTTTGTTTATACCTAGCATCGTTTCTGAGATATATGTGAATTTCTGGAGCGATGTCCTAAAACAGGAAAAACTGGAAAATTTGACCTTTGATGACCTCTGGTGACCTCAATTTTGACCTAATCTAAAAGAACATTGCAATACTTTCGATAGAACATGTATCACGCTATCAAATTCCGTTTTTCGCTTCTCGCTACATAGCGTAGTTTTCGAGATCTCAGGGGGGGGGGGCGGAAATCAACCCCCCTTGCAGTTCGTGTTCGGCGCAAAGCCCCTGCAGTGCGCGGGTTAAACTGATTTTGACGTTTGGGAGTCATTTCGCCGATGATCATCTTGAATACGAAATTAGAGAGAAATTATTTACAGTTTGCTGAATTAATTTACCCTATTTGGCCGCGATCTTTCCTCGTTGAAAACAACCCGGCGCCGGATCGGTCGAGCCCGAAGCGCAGTGATTTCTGATTGGTCGCCGCGCTGCCGTCCCTGGCGCTGGTTGGCTGCCGGCGGCCAGTGGCGGCCCGTGATTGGCTGAAGAAGCTGCTGTAGCGCTGGGAGCTCTTGCCGCGGCCTCCTCTGGTCCGGGATGGAGTCTGACTGAGGGGAACACGGTCAGGCAATGACTCTGACTGCAGAGTACAATAATACACTCTGACTCTGACTCTTGACTCGGGGAAATACCATCATACTCTGACTCTGACTCTTGACTCGGGGAAACACCATCATACTCTGACTCTGACTCTTGACTCAGGGGAACACAATCAGACTCTGACAATGACTCTTGACTCAGGGGAAACACCATCATACTCTGACTCTTGACTCAGGGGAACACCATCTGACTCTCACTATGACTCTTGACTCAGGGAAACACCATCATACTCTGACTATGACTCTTGACTCAGGGGAAACACCATCATACTCTGACAATGATTCTTGACTCAGGGAAACACCATCATACTCTGACTCTGACTCTTGACTCGGGGGAAACACCATCATACTCTGACTCTGAATCTGAGCAAGGGTAACACCGATATGGCTGAGCAATTTAAACACCGGCACATGACAAACTGTCATACTTATCATGACTGAAGAAACACTGTGAGATCGAAACTCTGTTTCTCAATGACAGAGTCTCGTATCTATGTATAGTACAACACCGACACATAGTACAATACACTGTCGGGGCCTGACCTCAACTCAGCGATGCCCTTGCCATCCACCACCGCCCCCCTGCCAACTCTCTCAACACGCTCTGCACTCTCTCTACACTCTCTGCACTCTCTCTACACTCTCTCCTACTCGGCTCCCGGTGGCTCAACCATACATAAACATGTCAGGTAGCATCCTCTTGTTCTGTTGCTTAGTTTCGAACGTCTATTCTCGACTACACGGATAAGTGCGCACGATAGATTGTGCGCTGCGTGCGATACAGGACTCTCGACTCAGCGTTGCCTATAGCCGCCGCCGCTGCGTACGATACAGGACTCTCGACTCAGCGTTGCCTATAGCCGCCGCCGCGGCGCTGGCATCGCCAGGCGCACAGTGGGCCACACATAGCACCAGGTTGGCCAAAACACAACATTTTCCCTAACCATGCGATGTATTTCCGGATTGGTCTCAGTGAATAACTGTTTTACTGACATCAGCTAAAAACAGCCGTTCCGAATGTTGCCACAGAACAGCGGCCGGTGAAACTCACGGTGGGGTGCTGGTGAGAGTTTCTGTCGTCTCGCTGACGAACACCGTCGATAGGTCGTATTTCCACTGGGTCAAAAGCCGCCGGATGACGTCACTGGGGCACACACAGGGGGCATGAGCCGGGAGTAGTCAGCACGGGGTCAACAGTCGCCGGATGACGTCACTGGAGCACAAACAGGGGGAAAGAGACTGACTGAGGGGAATGGGGTAGTTAGCACTGGGTCAACAGCCGCCGGATGACGTCACTGGGGGTAGAAACAGAGGGAATTAGACGGGAGTAGTCAGTATTGGGTCAAACGTTGACTGATGACGTCACTGCGACCCAAACAAGGGGAATGAGAAGGGGGTAGTCATGGTATACGACACACAAACTAATATAAAAACAATGGTCAACTACAACTTTGCTTTTGAACTTCGGAACTTTCAATTTGGAATGCATTGTTGATCAAAAGCGAAGAGTTATTGCCGAAGTATTACAAAACATACATTTTCCACCCATATCGAACGATTGTTTCACAACAGTATTATATCATTACACCAGACGCGAATGATCAGTTTCAACATTCATTGAACAGAGCTAATTAAGCAACACCACCTGCATGGAATGGTGATGAAACATAAAAAACTCCCCGCATGCGCTAGTTAGTGCTTTGTATCTGATAATATAATTCACCATGACATCATTGCGGCCTGTGCAATCATCCACCGCAGCGGGGATGGACAAGTTCTGGGCTGTCTCATGAGACGTTGGCTATCCATTACGCAATGTAGCAATGCGGGTATATCTGCTAACTTGCCAGGGGTACGTTGAATACATTGCATGGGGCACACGGGTGTCAGGTGACTCGCCTGGGGTAGATAGGTATATCAGGTAAACTGAATGACTTACCTGGGGAAGGTGGCCCTATCTGGCACCTCACCTGGGGTAGACAGGTATACCAGGTAAACCGAATGACTTACCTGGGGAAGGCGGCCCTATCTGGCACCTCACCTGGGGTAAGAGGGTACTTCCGTGCAGTAGGTGAGCCCGCCACGGGCACATCGTGGGCTCTTCCCCGGCGGTGCGGGGAGGTACAGGTAGGTACCGTTGTACCGCACGGTACCGACCGGTCCTGAGTGACGCCGGGGGACGTACTCCTCCTGAAGGGTACAACGGTGACGTCAGGCTGGCTTGGGGTGCTCCTATTTACACCTGGTTGGCTCACAAACGGTGCATTGGAGAGCAATTGAGTGACGCCGGGGGACGTATTTCTCCTGAAGGGTACAACGGTGACGTCAGGCTGGTCACAGACCAGGGCGGCTTGGGGTGCTCCTATTTACACCTGGTTGGCTCAGAAACGGTGCACTGGAGAGCAATACAGGATGACGTTATTCCTGCCGTTCGTTTTACTCCAGGAACATACGTTGGCTCATACTACCGTTGCTGTATACCATTGCTGGATATTATTATTATATTCATACTATTGTTGGATATTATACATCATATCTTAACCTTCGCCCTACGGGAGTTTGTTTCACCTTCGTCCTACGGGGGGGGGGGGGGGGGCTGACAGCCCCCTGTTAACTTCCAAACTAAGCAACGTAGAGCAATGCGGTAAGAACCAGCATGTTTCTTGCCATGAGAAGAATCTAACAGTATGTGATTTTTAGGTTTCTCATCAACAGCTGACCTTCCAGGCCAAGTGAATGACCTCGAATTTACCACGTCCAGAACAGCGATTTTGCTCTTCAGAAAACCTCAAAACTAGAAATTGATAAATGTAAATAAAAAGGCATGTCCCTAGACTCGTTTTGGCTCAGAAATACAAAAAAGGTAATTATTTGTTCATATCTTGTCAAAAAAAGGCAAAACAATTATTTTTAAAAATGACGTCATCAGTTTCTAACACTTAACCCGCGAGTTACTAGGGGGGCTATTTTTTGCCCCCCCTCCCGTTATTTTGCAATAACTCCTAAACAAACACTGGTATCGTCACCAAACATGCAGTACCTTCTCCCACATCAATTCTACACATGTTGGCAAAAGGAAAAACATGAGGCTATGATAGGTCAACCGGGAATGACGTCAGAGTGACGTCATGTTCTCCGGTTTTTGTTGCAAAATAATGGTTTTCGGAAAACGCTGTCAAAGGTACGATATTTGAGATAAACTGAATTGTTTAAAATTAAATTACTGGCAATAGACCGGGATATCAAACTGCTATCTCGGATTTTTGAGAGTTTGTGAAATTAAAATTTTTGAGAAATCCAAATACAATTTGTTTTGTTTTTACAAAATTTTCAAGAAAAAAATCAGTGTTATCAAAAAACCGGAATATATATGATCGAGCCGTATGCGGTGAATATGTGTACCAAATTTTAAGTCGATATCTTTAAAAATGACCCAGTGATGACCTTTAAATGAAAAAAATCGGCCTCTTCTCACAGCATTACTATGCATAAAAACGCATTTCCATTTTTGCTTTTTACTTCTATTTATCTGGAACAAACAATGTTCTAAGGTCATTTTTCGCGTTCTAGACGAAAAACAAACCCGTAAACATGTGTTACAACGCCTAATGACCGTAATCTGCAGTTTTACCTCGTGACCTCGGATGACCTTGACCTGACCCAAGGTCATAAACAGCTTAGAAAGGTACTTAGAAGTGTCAGACACACAAATCATACCGATTTATCGACAGCTTATGCGTTTAATATCGCAATTTTGCACGACAATTCCATCCATCGAGACCTTTTGACACGGTCAAATATTTTGTACTTGACCTGACCTGTGACGTCATCGGTGACCCCGAGGTCAACAATATTATGTTTACCTCGGTAAATTTCCCAGGGCTATCGAATGCCGTTTGAATTGTTACATTCGGTCCAGTAGTTCCGGAGATCAGAGGGGGGGGCTAAAAATAGCCCCCCCCCCCCAGTAGGTCGCGTTATGAAATATACCCCAGTAACTCGCGGGTTAACCCGCGCGGCGCTGGGGTCTCCATCCGAACGTGCAGCGCTGGGGGGTAAATTTTACCCCTCCCCCCTCGTATCTTCCGAACCAATAACCGCAGCGAGATGCGCAAGGCGGGGATCGAAAGCTCTCAGTGAGAAGAATCTAACGCGTGCCCGACATTATTAACATAAGGTCACATGTCAGGTCACGGTCAGGTCAAGTGTCAAAATGTAAGTATTTGGGTTTTTGGGTTATACTTTTCATCCAAACCCTTGTATTGCAACTATTATCTCACAAAGTGCTCCTAAATGTATAATGCATCTCCTGCATAAGTAAAAGTGAAATTTTAAGCAAAGGTCAAGGTCAAGGTCAGGTCACAAAAGGTCACAGGTCTACGAAAGCCATGCGACACATGTTGTATGGGTTATTTTACACGTATAATTCGATAGAAGCAGCCATTTTCACAGCTTGACACCATATAATCGCCCTCAGGTTAAGGTCAGGTCACAATAAGGTCAAAATTTGAAATTGGTTAATCTAAATAACCATTGCATGTTTCTAGACTAGTTTTGTCTTCGAAATACAGTGGTGGTGTTTATTTGTCTGTATCTGGTCAGTAAAAGCCAAAAAACGCAATTAAAAAAACGACGTCATGAGTTACTTATTCTTAGAGAGCCATAAGTCAGTCCAAAATAAAGAAATTGCTTTGAAATTTGGTTTGAACATCGTTCATACTCGGTTCTCTAATATATCTTCCGGGTTTTTGAAAATCTTCAAACAAAAAACTTTTGTGGAAATTCTTCCCCAAAAATCAGTTTTTTGCATTTTTGGGGGTCAAAATCCCAAAATTTTGAACATCTGAGACAGCCATGTTAAAGACAATGTTATTTGCTTTCTTTTGACGCCTTTTATTTGCGATTTGCATCAGCACGCTTTTTTCTACGATTTTTCAAACATTTAACGTTTTTTCACCGAAAATGACATGACATGACGTCACTAAAACGTCATTATCTCCTCAAAATTTTCACGAATTTCAAAAAAATTATAACACAAGATGTAGAATTGATGTACCATAAGGTACCGAAAGTTTCATTTTTATATCTGTCATAGTTTTTAAGTTATGGAGAAAATCCGGGAGGGGGGGTAAAATTTACCCCCCAGCGCCGCGCGGGTTAAGGAACCATCACTCAGTCAAAAATGAAGATATTGCCTTAAAATTTGGTATGGACATTGTCCATACTTAATTCTCTTACATATATTCCGTTTTTTTTAAAATATCTTTGAAAATTTTGCTTTTGTGGGGATTTTTCAAAAAAATATTTTTTTATTTTATTTTAGGGGTTAAAAACCGAAAATTTTGCAAATTCAAGATTGCCATCTTAAAGACAATGCAATTTTGTATCTTTGGTGATTTGCGTTTGCAATTTGCTTTAAAACTCTGTTTTCTACGATTTTCAAATAATTCTCATTTTTTACCAACATGACGTCATCAAAACATGATTATCTCCCAAACTACTTACCAATTTCGATTAAATGTTTACAGCATACGTATAATTGTTGTAAACTCAGCTACCAAAACAAATCAGCAAGGTGTGCCGCATGTGTAAAAAGTTATTCAAGAAAAACCTCAGGGGGAGGGCCTGTCAGGCTAACCCTCCCCGTAGGGCGAGGGTTAAAAGAAGCCATCGATATTTGGATACAATTGTCTCCATTCAGCCAAAATATCACAATTTATTTATTCTCAGCTTTTGAATTACTCAAAAATGTAAGTCAATCATAATATTTCATCCCTCTCCTTTCCTTCCCAAACCAAAAGTAAGGACAATACGAGCATGGAATATATTAGGCCAAAGCATTGCAGATTGCAATACTATGGAACAGTTGGCAAATATATTGGACTCACTATTAATATTGAATCGTGAAAGACGGAACATGTGCACACCTAATGAGCCCACTTCGTTTGTGTAATGACATATCGTGTATGTGCTGTCAATGTATATTGTATATACGGTATATTGTGCTATGTATATACGGTGTACGATATATATTGTGCTAGAGTGTTATTGGTGTAAATGTTACCACCACCAGGACCTTCATTGGTATTTGTGGTGTAATACATTAATCTCTGAATCTAAGGACAATGTATTATCCAGTTCAAGTTCAAAGGAATAATTCACAATTAACCCTATTCCTGTCCGGCTTTTTTACGGCAAATCAGTCCGGGAGGGGCCGATTCGGTTCTCTCCTGAGATCTCGGTTTCATTAAGAGATACAATAACGCAATTTGGTGGGTAGGAAGGACCTTCAGGGAACTCTCTTTTATGTAACTTTTATGGGCTTGGGTCAATATCTTCAAGGTCAAACGAGGTCAAATGTACCGAAATGTCCATGATTTGTTTTGGTGAATAGCTTTTTAGCTATGAAAGATATATAAATAATTTTGTCCCTATCGTGTTTGTCTCGTCAAGACGCATCGATTTATGTCAAGTTTGATCTGGTAAGGTCAATTTTAAAATGTCACCTTAAGCCAAGGTCAAGGTCGAGGCGCTTTTGTAACCGCGGATGACCTTGAGGTGACTGAGGAAATGGTGACTGGGCACTGTTTCCGGGTCAGCGCTACTTTACCATTGATTCCATCAAAAAAAATTGCAGCGACAAACATTCTGCTTGTCGCTGCGTTTCGTAGTTATTGAGATATTAGCGGAAGTGGAAATCAACCATTCGTGGTTCGCACGAACTTCCGGCAGTTTTCGGGATATAACTTTATCAGTTATCAAGATATCGACTTGAATTTTTTATATCTACATATACTGGTATAATATTTTGGGGACGTGTCAGGGATTTGTCGATTTGTTTAAAAAATGAAATTTTATATACATGTAAAGGGAAAAATGTATTTTCTTTCTTCAAAATTTCGAAATTTTAGAATCAAGCAAATTCGAGACAGCCATCTAAAAGCCCTTGCAATGATCTACTAATGCCTTTTTTATTGCATTTTTCAGAAGAAAATAAACCCTCCACGAGTGTTTAACCATGCAAACCTTTGGTATCAAAAACGCCCGAACATGCCTACCAAAAAGTGCTCCTGGAGCCGCCTATGAGGTAGTTTTTTTTAAAGCACTCCAGATGAGCAATGAAAAGCTGGGAACATTCAGAAAGATTGAAGACCAAGGAGCTTTAATAATGAATGTGCATCACACAAAAAACCTCCGGAGGCGGCCGATTCGCCCCCCCCCCCCCCACAGGATTAGGGTTAACCATCGCCCTACGTGGGGGGGGGGGGGCAGACAGGCCCCCACCTGAGGTTGTTCTTGAATAAAATTTTACACATGCAGTGCATCTTACTGAAATTGTTGGTAGCTGAGTTTACAACAATTATACGTAGGCCGTAAAAATGTAATTGAAATTGATTAAGTAGTTTGGGAGATAACCGTGTTTCGATGACATCATGTTGGTAAAAAAATGAGAAATATTTGAAAAATCGTAGAAAACAGAGTTTTAAAAGCAAATTGTAAACGCAATTCACCAAAGATACAAAATGGCATTCTCTTTAAAATGGCAATTTCGGATTTGCAAAATATTAGATTTTCGACCCCTGAAATAAAAAAGAAGATTTTTTGGGAAAAATCCCCACAAAATCAACATTTTCAAAGATATTAGAAAAAAACGGAATATATTTGAGAGAACTGAGTATGCACAATACCCATACCAAATTTCAAAGCAATATATTCATTTTTGACTGAGTGATGGCTCTCTAAGTGTAAGAAACTGATGATGTCATTTTTTTAATAACTTTTTTTACTTTTTTTTGAAAAAATACGAACAAATAATTACTCTTTTTTTTGTATTTATGAGCCAAAACTAGTCTAGGAACATGCCTTTTTATTTACATTTATCAATTTCTAATTTTGAGGTTTTCTGAAGAGCAAAATCGCTGTTCTGGACGTGGTAAATCCGAGGTCATTCACTTGACCTGGAAGGTCACCCGTGGACCTGAAACCTAAAAATCGCATACTGTTGAATTCCTCTCATGACAGGCAACATGCGGGTTTTACCGAATTGCTCTAAATTGCTTGGTTTGGAATTTAACAGGGGGGCTGTCAGCCCCCCCCCCCCCCGTAGGGCGAAGGGGAAAACAGCTCCCGTAGGGCGAGGGTTAACATGGTGTTTTGAACTGAGATAGCAGAATTGTAGAGCAGGTCAAAAACTGTGTTACAGTGAAATAATTTGCCTGCTACACTAAGTAATCTCGACACAGAACCTAAATTAATATTCGGTTTCGGGCCCACGAAAATTCGGCGTTATTATAACGTCATACCCGCTGACGTCATATTAGCGTCATACGCAGATTCTGTGGCAAACTGGCGGTAACCAGAAAAAGGCAAGCCGTAACTATTGCAGTGTTCACGTGAATTTTATAGTAGCCGTGAAACTGCAGTGAGTTACGAGAATCCAGCGATATCTGTGATATATAGACATTTTATCGAAAAATTCAGGAACTCAAGCAACGCGTCCTATTTTGTGTACTATATGTCACTATTCCGCCATTATTGTGTGCATTAGCTTCCATATCTGAGTTGCCATATGCATGACGTCATTCAATGACATGAAGGTTTTTTGAGGCCATGAAGGAGAAAAGATAAACAATTTTTGACGGATATCAATCTATCTTCCTAGCAAGCGTCATATTCGTTTTTTCATCTCAAACTACGCAGTAAAACCAAATGTCAAGACAACTGTCAAGGTGACCTATTCCATAATACATGGACGCTGACGATTTTGAACAGTGTCATTCATAGTCCGGAAGGCACGTCCTATTAGTGGTACAATTCACCAGAGACATGTGTTATACCAGCTTTGCTTTACACAAAATATCATGTTACAAACAGTGCAGTTATATATATATATATACATATATATATATATATATATATATATATATATATATAGATATCGATCTATCGATCTATCGATCGATCTATCGATCTATCGATCTATCGATCTATCGATCTATCGATCTATCGATCTATCGATCGATCTATCGATCGATCGATCTATCGATCGATCGATCTATCGATCTATCGATCTATCGATCGATCGATCTATCGATCTATCGATCTATCGATCGATCGATCGATCTATCGATCTATCGATCGATCTATCGATCGATCTATCGATCGATCTATCGATCGATCTATCGATCGATCTATCGATCGATCTATCGATCGATCTATCGATCGATCTATCGATCGATCTATCGATCTATCGATCGATCGATCGATCGATCGATCTATCGATCTATCGATCTATCGATCGATCTATCGATCGATCGATCGATCGATCGATCGATCGATCGATCGATCGATCGATCTCTCTCTATCTCTCTCTATCTCTCTCTATCTCTCTCTATCTCTCTCTATCTCTCTCTATCTCTCTCTATCTCTCTCTATCTCTCTCTATCTCTCTCTATCTCTCTCTATCTCTCTCTATCTCTCTCTATCTCTCTCTATCTCTCTCTATCTCTCTCTATCTCTCTCTATCTCTCTCTATCTCTCTCTATCTCTCTCTATCTCTCTCTATCTCTCTCTATCTCTCTCTATCTCTCTCTATCTCTCTCTATCTCTCTCTATCTCTCTCTATCTCTCTCTATCTCTCTCTATCTCTCTCTATCTCTCTCTATCTCTCTCTATCTCTCTCTATCTCTCTCTATCTCTCTCTATCTCTCTCTATCTCTCTCTATCTCTCTCTATCTCTCTCTATCTCTCTCTATCTCTCTCTATCTCTCTCTATCTCTCTCTATCTCTCTCTATCTCTCTCTATCTCTCTCTATCTCTCTCTATCTCTCTCTATCTCTCTCTATCTCTCTCTATCTCTCTCTATCTCTCTCTATCTCTCTCTATCTCTCTCTATCTCTCTCTATCTCTCTCTATCTCTCTCTATCTCTCTCTATCTCTCTCTATCTCTCTCTATCTCTCTCTATCTCTCTCTATCTCTCTCTATCTCTCTCTATCTCTCTCTATCTCTCTCTATCTCTCTCTATCTCTCTCTATCTCTCTCTATCTCTCTCTATCTCTCTCTATCTCTCTCTATCTCTCTCTATCTCTCTCTATCTCTCTCTATCTCTCTCTATCTCTCTCTATCTCTCTCTATCTCTCTCTATCTCTCTCTATCTCTCTCTATCTCTCTCTATCTCTCTCTATCTCTCTCTATCTCTCTCTATCTCTCTCTATCTCTCTCTATCTCTCTCTATCTCTCTCTATCTCTCTCTATCTCTCTCTATCTCTCTCTATCTCTCTCTATCTCTCTCTATCTCTCTCTATCTCTCTCTATCTCTCTCTATCTCTCTCTATCTCTCTCTATCTCTCTCTATCTCTCTCTATCTCTCTCTATCTCTCTCTATCTCTCTCTATCTCTCTCTATCTCTCTCTATCTCTCTCTATCTCTCTCTATCTCTCTCTATCTCTCTCTATCTCTCTCTATCTCTCTCTATCTCTCTCTATCTCTCTCTATCTCTCTCTCTCTCTATCTCTCTCTATCTCTCTCTCTATCTATCTATCTATCTATCTATCTATCTATCTATCTATCTATCTATCTATCTATCTATCTATCTATCTATCTATCTATCTATCTATCTATCTATCTATCTATCTATCTATCTATCTATCTATCTATCTATCTATCTATCTATCTATCTATCTATCTATCTATCTATCTATCTATCTATCTATCTATCTATCTATCTATCTATCTATCTATCTATCTATCTATCTATCTATCTATCTATCTATCTATCTATCTATCTATCTATCTATCTATCTATCTATCTATCTATCTATCTATCTATCTATCTATCTATCTATCTATCTATCTATCTATCTATCTATCTATCTATCTATCTATCTATCTATCTATCTATCTATCTATCTATCTATCTATCTATCTATCTATCTATCTATCTATCTATCTATCTATCTATCTATCTATCTATCTATCTATCTATCTATCTATCTATCTATCTATCTATCTATCTATCTAGCTATCTAGCTATCTAGCTATCTAGCTATCTAGCTATCTAGCTATCTAGCTATCTAGCTATCTAGCTATCTAGCTATCTAGCTATCTAGCTATCTAGCTATCTAGCTATCTAGCTATCTAGCTATCTAGCTATCTAGCTATCTAGCTATCTAGCTATCTAGCTATCTAGCTATCTAGCTATCTAGCTATCTAGCTATCTAGCTATCTAGCTATCTAGCTATCTAGCTATCTAGCTATCTAGCTATCTAGCTATCTAGCTATCTAGCTATCTAGCTATCTAGCTATCTAGCTATCTAGCTATCTAGCTATCTAGCTATCTAGCTATCTAGCTATCTAGCTATCTAGCTATCTAGCTATCTAGCTATCTAGCTATCTAGCTATCTAGCTATCTAGCTATCTAGCTATCTAGCTATCTAGCTATCTAGCTATCTAGCTATCTAGCTATCTAGCTATCTAGCTATCTAGCTATCTAGCTATCTAGCTATCTAGCTATCTAGCTATCTAGCTATCTAGCTATCTAGCTATCTAGCTATCTAGCTATCTAGCTATCTAGCTATCTAGCTATCTAGCTATCTAGCTATCTAGCTATCTAGCTATCTAGCTATCTAGCTATCTAGCTATCTAGCTATCTAGCTAGCTATCTAGTCTAGCTCTCTTCTGTCTGTCTGTCTGTCTGTCTGTCTGTCTGTCTGTCTGTCTGTCTGTCTGTCTGTCTGTCTGTCTGTCTGTCTGTCTGTCTGTCTGTCTGTCTGTCTGTCTGTCTGTCTGTCTGTCTGTCTGTCTGTCTGTCTGTCTGTCTGTCTGTCTGTCTGTCTGTCTGTCTGTCTGTCTGTCTGTCTGTCTGTCTGTCTGTCTGTCTGTCTGTCTGTCTGTCTGTCTGTCTGTCTGTCTGTCTGTCTGTCTGTCTGTCTGTCTGTCTGTCTGTCTGTCTGTCTGTCTGTCTGTCTGTCTGTCTGTCTGTCTGTCTGTCTGTCTGTCTGTCTGTCTGTCTGTCTGTCTGTCTGTCTGTCTGTCTGTCTGTCTGTCTGTCTGTCTGTCTGTCTGTCTGTCTGTCTGTCTGTCTGTCTGTCTGTCTGTCTGTCTGTCTGTCTGTCTGTCTGTCTGTCTGTCTGTCTGTCTGTCTGTCTGTCTGTCTGTCTGTCTGTCTGTCTGTCTGTCTGTCTGTCTGTCTGTCTGTCTGTCTGTCTGTCTGTCTGTCTGTCTGTCTGTCTGTCTGTCTGTCTGTCTGTCTGTCTGTCTGTCTGTCTGTCTGTCTGTCTGTCTGTCTGTCTGTCTGTCTGTCTGTCTGTCTGTCTGTCTGTCTGTCTGTCTGTCTGTCTGTCTGTCTGTCTGTCTGTCTGTCTGTCTGTCTGTCTGTCTGTCTGTCTGTCTGTCTGTCTGTCTGTCTGTCTGTCTGTCTGTCTGTCTGTCTGTCTGTCTGTCTGTCTGTCTGTCTGTCTGTCTGTCTGTCTGTCTGTCTGTCTGTCTGTCTGTCTGTCTGTCTGTCTGTCTGTCTGTCTGTCTGTCTGTCTGTCTGTCTGTCTGTCTGTCTGTCTGTCTGTCTGTCTGTCTGTCTGTCTGTCTGTCTGTCTGTCTGTCTGTCTGTCTGTCTGTCTGTCTGTCTGTCTGTCTGTCTGTCTGTCTGTCTGTCTGTCTGTCTGTCTGTCTGTCTGTCTGTCTGTCTGTCTGTCTGTCTGTCTGTCTGTCTGTCTGTCTGTCTGTCTGTCTGTCTGTCTGTCTGTCTGTCTGTCTGTCTGTCTGTCTGTCTGTCTGTCTGTCTGTCTGTCTGTCTGTCTGTCTGTCTGTCTGTCTGTCTGTCTGTCTGTCTGTCTGTCTGTCTGTCTGTCTGTCTGTCTGTCTGTCTGTCTGTCTGTCTGTCTGTCTGTCTGTCTGTCTGTCTGTCTGTCTGTCTGTCTGTCTGTCTGTCTGTCTGTCTGTCTGTCTGTCTGTCTGTCTGTCTGTCTGTCTGTCTGTCTGTCTGTCTGTCTGTCTGTCTGTCTGTCTGTCTGTCTGTCTGTCTGTCTGTCTGTCTGTCTGTCTGTCTGTCTGTCTGTCTGTCTGTCTGTCTGTCTGTCTGTCTGTCTGTCTGTCTGTCTGTCTGTCTGTCTGTCTGTCTGTCTGTCTGTCTGTCTGTCTGTCTGTCTGTCTGTCTGTCTGTCTGTCTGTCTGTCTGTCTGTCTGTCTGTCTGTCTGTCTGTCTGTCTGTCTGTCTGTCTGTCTGTCTGTCTGTCTGTCTGTCTGTCTGTCTGTCTGTCTGTCTGTCTGTCTGTCTGTCTGTCTGTCTGTCTGTCTGTCTGTCTGTCTGTCTGTCTGTCTGTCTGTCTGTCTGTCTGTCTGTCTGTCTGTCTGTCTGTCTGTCTGTCTGTCTGTCTGTCTGTCTGTCTGTCTGTCTGTCTGTCTGTCTGTCTGTCTGTCTGTCTGTCTGTCTGTCTGTCTGTCTGTCTGTCTGTCTGTCTGTCTGTCTGTCTGTCTGTCTGTCTGTCTGTCTGTCTGTCTGTCTGTCTGTCTGTCTGTCTGTCTGTCTGTCTGTCTGTCTGTCTGTCTGTCTGTCTGTCTGTCTGTCTGTCTGTCTGTCTGTCTGTCTGTCTGTCTGTCTGTCTGTCTGTCTGTCTGTCTGTCTGTCTGTCTGTCTGTCTGTCTGTCTGTCTGTCTGTCTGTCTGTCTGTCTGTCTGTCTGTCTGTCTGTCTGTCTGTCTGTCTGTCTGTCTGTCTGTCTGTCTGTCTGTCTGTCTGTCTGTCTGTCTGTCTGTCTGTCTGTCTGTCTGTCTGTCTGTCTGTCTGTCTGTCTGTCTGTCTGTCTGTCTGTCTGTCTGTCTGTCTGTCTGTCTGTCTGTCTGTCTGTCTGTCTGTCTGTCTGTCTGTCTGTCTGTCTGTCTGTCTGTCTGTCTGTCTGTCTGTCTGTCTGTCTGTCTGTCTGTCTGTCTGTCTGTCTGTCTGTCTGTCTGTCTGTCTGTCTGTCTGTCTGTCTGTCTGTCTGTCTGTCTGTCTGTCTGTCTGTCTGTCTGTCTGTCTGTCTGTCTGTCTGTCTGTCTGTCTGTCTGTCTGTCTGTCTGTCTGTCTGTCTGTCTGTCCTGTCTGTCTGTCTGTCTGTCTGTCTGTCTGTCTGTCTGTCTGTCTGTCTGTCTGTCTGTCTGTCTGTCTGTCTGTCTGTCTGTCTGTCTGTCTGTCTGTCTGTCTGTCTGTCTGTCTGTCTGTCTGTCTGTCTGTCTGTCTGTCTGTCTGTCTGTCTGTCTGTCTGTCTGTCCTGTCTGTCTGTCTGTCTGTCTGTCTGTCTGTCTGTCTGTCTGTCTGTCTGTCTGTCTGTCTGTCTGTCTGTCTGTCTGTCTGTCTGTCTGTCTGTCTGTCTGTCTGTCTGTCTGTCTGTCTGTCTGTCTGTCTGTCTGTCTGTCTGTCTGTCTGTCTGTCTGTCTGTCTGTCTGTCTGTCTGTCTGTCTGTCTGTCTGTCTGTCTGTCTGTCTGTCTGTCTGTCTGTCTGTCTGTCTGTCTGTCTGTCTGTCTGTCTGTCTGTCTGTCTGTCTGTCTGTCTGTCTGTCTGTCTGTCTGTCCTGTCTGTCTGTCTGTCTGTC
>JAXIVJ010002834.1:77500-95000 GCA_036785665.1 Chirona hameri
CATTTGAACTCTAAGCACAACATGACAATACATGCCAAGATAGTTATACAAAAGGAATGCTAATACAATATATATATTATCCTTGTTAACGTAACACAAATAACTAAACAAATATGGTTGATATACAAAAATTCACAAGCCTCGGCGCATGCTACTGTATTTATCATTGTTTTCAAGGCTAATCCATGGCTGAACTTCATAGACAAACCCCATTGCTGTCTTTGAGCTATCATACAAAGGCACGTCTAATTTCTGGCGGCATCACCAGTGGCATGACGAACAGATTATCTTCAACTTTTCAACTGCTCTCCCGCTTAGTCATTGCTGGTCATTGGTACTATCAATACATATAAATGTCGACGGCGCAACCTGCCGTTGGCATATACCTGCAATGATTTTTATTTGATCCAAACCACACAAAGATCACCGCAATCTGGGTGATTCGCTGTCGTTCATCAAGGTTGTTACGAGGTCAGACACTACCGCACGATGGCAGTGGTGGCGATGGCGATGGCGATGGCGCTGGCATTGATGGCAGCACAGTCGCCTTTGTTTCGTCGCCTTTGTCGCCTCGCCTCTGTCGCCTTTGACTCGCGCTTCAAACACCAGGGACACGGTTGCAAAATGAATCAAATGGCCAGCTGACGTTGCATCATGCATAGGTCCGACCGAAACCGTCATTCAGTTGGAAACAGAAGGTCAAATTGCATCCCCAATTATGCATAATGCAATGCATATGTCAGCGTTCTTTCGTCTTTGCAGCATGAGCCCATTACATCGTGTGTATTTAATTATTCAAATTGTGTATGCAATGCTTGATTAATTGCAATGCATTCGTTTAATTCAGTCGTGTGTTTACTCAAGTCAGTTGAATACACATTTTTGGTCTGGTAAAACGCGAAACAATGAGTAAGTGGATGCCAAAATAACGTATTTACGTCTGCCCCCCCCCCCCCCCCCCCCTCTCCAACAAAAAAAGTATTCGAAATAAATCGGACAACGTATTTGAAAACTAACGCGTCATTCAATTTCCATACCTTTCACAGGCAAGCACAAGCGAGCTCAACTTGGGTGTCCCCCTACCACCACCCCCCCCCCCCCCCCCCACACACACACACAAATTAACGCAACAGCGTTGAAGTAAGACACCGCAGGCTTATACATGCGTCACCTTTCTGACACATTTGGTGACAGCCATTGACTAAGGATTTACCGGTGTGATGAGGTGTCGTTCGCCTGTCTATTCAACTCCACCCACACATGACAAAGCTGACAACAGGTAGGCGCACTCGAGCCACGGTATCTCAACACAGCACAATTTAATACCGTGCACTTTATATTTGCGTGTTTAATCAGCCAGATCAGAACGCGGACATGTTTAGATCCAAGATAGTCGACGGACGCAATTAAAGGGAGTGTGCCTACCGTTTTGGAATGTTACAAATATTTTTAATACGGTATGTAGCTATTAGTTTGATTGTTGTATATGATGAAATTCACATCTGGAGCCCATTTAGTTAAATTTGCACTTATATTGTTTTTTTGCTCATTTTTTGTTTCGATATCTATAAAACGATCGCCACAATGGTGGTGTAATGTAAAACGGCACACATAAGACAATACAATTACGGTCACATCATGCAAGATATAAAGACTAGTTTTGCACAGCACGTTCTTGCCACTGTGAACTTTATGATGTGCAAGTTTCGTAGCTGTAAATTGATATCTTCTTCAAAAAATGGCCATTGGCCATCATCGAAACGACCATCATCGAAAAACACGATGGCCGTCCAGTTTCTGTTCGGCTGCTGCTATAAGCGTGCACGAGCTGTTTTGTTAAATTGCTTTTGGCCGGCGCTAACAATATGCCAGCAGTTTAATCGATAGTTGCAGTGCTTCTAGTAGCGGAAGCCCTCTGGAGTCTACCCGATAAATTTTTGCTCCCAGCAAGTTCCTGGGGTCTTTGGAATATCTCAGCAACTAGGGTCAATCTGGAGAAACGAAGTCATGGGTCAATTCAGAAAATTATGTTCTATAGACCAGTGTCGATAACCCCAAATAAGCGATGTGAGTAGGCACACTCCCTTTAACCCTATTTGTAACAGGGGGGGGGGCGGATTCCGTCCCCCCCCCCCCCTCATGTTTTTCGCAGATATCTCCAGAACGGCTGGGAGCAGGCCCATGCAATTTTGGGGCTTTTCATGGAATTGAATACCACCGCATTTGGAGTCAAAATTTTGAGTTCTTAACCTCAACAGAGGCGGTTTCAGGGCACAGTTTTGGGTGGGTTCGGAGGCGACATTTGGCGATAATACAGAAATGCGACCTTCACGGGTTTCTTCCTAACTGCCTCAAGTGTGAAAGCGTTACATCGGTTTACGGTGATTGCAACAAGTGCAAATTAGTTGATGTTAATGAAATATCATAAAATTGCATGGCAGGGGCGGTTTCAGGGGCTTGAAAGGGGGGGGGGGGGGGTTCCAGGAAGTATTAAATGCTTGGCGGGACGCCAATAGAGCAATGTAAGGGACATTTATAGCCATCAAGATGTAAAAGATAGCTTCTGCTTCCATTATTTGCATAATTTATTACATATAGAGTTGCAGGGGCGTGTTCAGGCACATGAAAAGGGGGGTGACTGGCATGGTGATGACGATATGCCAGCGATAACGGCGCAATAGACGTTTAGCTTATAATTATATATGCACATATGAGGCCAGAAAAGGGAATAAAGTCATTTTTGGCAGAGGCGCGCTCAGGAATGGAAGAAAGGGGGTCATATTGTTGCAAGGAAACTAAGAGGCATGGGCGTACAATGACATAACATACTGCAGTTTTCGAATGAAACACGCACCACAGGCTACTCTACGAACGATTATAAGATAATAGGCGAGTCCAGGTAGGGTAAAAAGGGGGGTAAGCAATATGAATTGAAGTTGTAGTGAAATAGTCACTGTTGACTAGTTACTAGTTAGTATCATAATAGCGGATAATATACTTATCAAAAGGTCTTGTGCCGCCCCAGTGTAGATCCTGGATACGCCTATGATGAAGTACAACATGCAAAAAGGAACTATCTACGATCAGTAACATATTTATAGTGCTGGGTAGCAACTTGTCTACGGTTAATATTTTTTTTCTTCTCCAATTTGACCTCCCTTTTTCACTAACCTGGTACCGCCTATGGCAAAAAATAGGATTTATAACAGTTTTTTATAATGTCACAATCACATACCATTTCATTTATAAAAAACAACATCAAAAAATGGTTTTATTACGCATTTACTTCACCCCCATATTGAGTGACCTGCACACGCCTATGATTTTGGAATTTTCAAACGTCACCATGATATATCAATTTCCAATTTAATCTCTATCGATTCCTATTAGTTGTGTTAAAATCAGTCGATAAACATGAAAGCTATGTTGGATCAAAAATACCACTAAAATGTGTAGTTTTTGCCCCCCTGTTGCTTCCCTATCCAAAATTTAGATTTTGTATTATTTAGAAATGTAGATCGTGTTGAGGGGAAGCAAATACCGTTTTATTTTTGAAAATCGGACGGGTAGATCTCGAGATCTCCGGGGTGGGTGGGGGGGCGGAATCCGTCTCCCCCCCTGTTACAAATACGGGTAGCCAGGAGCCTGTTACAAATAGGGTTAATGATCTTTGTATCGGAATGACATATTGTGCACAGTGATCTAGCTAGCCAACGGCAGTTATAACATAACATATCGGGAGTTAATGTGTTACACAATTATCGAGCAAGGCAACAATAAAGATGGATCATTTTATTTTCCGCCCAGCACAGTAATCAGCGCAAACGAGGCAACCGTTGTTACAAAGTTTGTTGCAAAGCAACTGTTAGTTGCTAATAACAAATGCAAAGTCGTTACGCTCCTATGTTTACGAAATGTAAAATTAACACCGCTATCAATACGTCTTCCTCCATACTCGCTCGTTGAGACACGTCATTCGCGTAGAATCTTCCGCAATACCCACCCGTCAGAAGCCGTTGACGACAGAAGCCGTGGTTTGCGTAGAGTCTTCCCCCATATGGCCGCTCGTCCGGACCTATGATTCTCTTAGAGTCTCGTCCCATTGCCTCTGGCCAGGAGTCTGTCCTGTAAAGAGTCTATCTCCATAGTCGTTCTACAAAACCGTGATTTGCGTAGAGTCTGTCCCGTGGAGAGCCTGCCCTGTGGAGAGTCTGCACCGGCCACCGCGTAGAGTTTTTAACCCGGTGGCCTTGAAACGCCGGCCGCCGTGACCACAGCTCGAAGGTTTACCGGCTGCAGGAGCGAGACAGCCAGACAGGAGCTGCCTGTCGCTTCCTGTCGCCACTGTGCCGCCGCTCGCGCACGGCTCGTTCCGCTCGTGCGGTCGCTCCTCGTCTGAGCGGGGGTCGCCGCACGAGGGGACCCTGAGTGGTTCTGAGGTCTGTCAGGGTCACGGTGGTCGCGGCACGATCAAAGGGTTCGCACAGAGCCGGAAATTACGGCAGGTCATTACGGGTGATTAGCAGGAATAGGGTAATCACGGGGTGATTTCATTAAGGGGTGATTACGCAGGAATTGGGTAATTGCGGGGTGATTGGGTAATCATGCGCAGCGCACAGGTGGTCCGAGATTTGGACGATCGTGATCACGAGTCACGAATGGTGTCGGGGAATCCGAGAAGCGGAGGGTGGCGAAGGCCAGGAGTAGAAGCGGAGCTCTGCACTGGACGGAGACAGACTTGGTTTTGGGTAAACATTACGCAACTTACTGCTTCTGACGAGAGGCTTTGGGGAAGACTCTACGCATATCTCGACTTGACGATCAACAAGGAGGAGACTCTACGGGAATGTGAGGTCCTGACGATATTATGAGACGGAGAATTGAGATCAGGTGGTTAAAGAAGTGATACAAGCTATCAAAACACATAAACCAGACGCATTACACATAACCAGCCATCATTTTTACAAGTCACAATCCCTGGATGTCATATGACCTCAACAATCGGGCATCAAAAACCGCAAATCATCATCGCAAATAATCTGGGCAATGTATGTCATCTATGACCGATTAGATCATTCCGTGGGGAGCCAACTCTTATGGTGATATGTGTAATATTATCTCCACAAATGAAAAGTTGTCTGCAGGCTTATTCAGGGCGATGCCAATAAAAGTTTGGGAACTGTCGCTGTTAAGGCGTCTAAAAGAGCCGGCCGGCCAGGGTTGAAGCCTCTCTCTCATACTTGCCATACATGGCCTTCGATTGCGCCTATGATCACCCAAAGTGCTGTCAAAGGTGTGATACACATTCCACATGAGCTAAAGTGAACTTGTTGGAAAAGATCAAGGTTAATGTCAGGTCACAAAAGGCCACAATACACAAAATATCTACAAAAGTCATGCAGCACAGGTTTTATGGATGCTTTTACCAGTATAATTTGATAGTGATAGTCATTGTTCCACCTGGCTTCATTTCCGTGAAGTTAGTGTCAAGTTAAGGTCAAGTTTAGGTCACTGAAGGTCAAAATTTGTAATTGATAAATCTAAATGAAAAAGGCATGTTTCTATATCACTTTTGTCTCAGAAATACAGGCCTGCCATTTATTTGTCTGTATCTGGTCAATACAAGCCAAAAAAACGCAATGTTAAAATATGACGTCATGATTTACGCATACTTGATATGCCATGTCAGCCAAAAAAGATAATACCATTTTGAAATTTGGTATGGTAGTTACCCATATGTCGTTATCTGACATGTATTCCGTGTTTTCTCAATATCTTTGAAAACATTTATTTTGTGGGCATATTTTAAAACAAAAATGGGTCAAAAACCAACATTTTTGAAATTTCGAGATAACTGGTTTGTAACCCGTGCAATTTTCTACCTTTTAGCCTTTTTCGATAGAATTTTGCTTTAACTGTGGCATTTGTACGCCTTGGCAAAGTTTTGCTGATTTTTGTGTCAAAATCTTGTGTAATGACGTCACTAAATTCACTATATCTCGAAACAAAATGTGATGACATTGCATAATTTTTACACAAAACGTGTAACAATGATGCCCGGAAAGGTACTGAAAGTTTGGTGTCGATACCGGCATCAGTTTGTTAGATATTGCTAATATTCCTAAGGGCGGGGCTAACCCCCTTGTGACTCGCGGGTTAAAGTGTCTAAAATAGCCGGCCGTCTTTGGTTGAAGCTTCTCTCGACTGAGCGGACCGACCAATGGCTTTGATATCCCCCCCCCCCACAAAAGTGGTGTGTCCTGATATGGTTGTACCCATATATTTATGCGCACAACCATATGCGCATATATAATTGTGCGTTTATGTTGCACTCTGTTTAGTTATGTAATACTTCAGAGTGCTAAGGGTTTGTTGTTGTTGTACATCTTCTTCTCTACCTCTCCACATTCCATATTTCTCGCTTCCAAAATAACCAACATGAGATTCGCTCGGCTGCGGTGACATGCACGTAGGCATTTGCAAGCTGCTGATAGTGATGCATAGAGGCAGTTCCACAAAATACACAGCAGCAAAACACGTTTGACCGCACATCAGATCCACGATAAGCAGATTTAAGTTCGACAGTTGCAGATCTCGGATACGGCAGGCCACCCTACCTTCGACAGTGAATATCATAATGTTGACCACAACATAGCACACAATGCGGTCAAGCTTCCTGTATTACGTCACTGGGCCTGACTGTGCACCGCTGGCTCGATGTGGACCGTACACATGTTTTGTTAACAGTCAGACAGTAAGCGCGCAACATACTAGGAGGCGGGACGTTCACCAGGGCAGTGTCGTGCCGTGTGTTGATGACAGTGACGCGGGTGTCGTGCCGTGTGTTGATGACAGTGACGCGGTTGTCGTGCCGTGTGTTGATGACAGTGGCGCGGTTGTCGTGCCGTGTGTTGATGACAGTGGCGCGGTTCAACGCGTGAGCTACTCAATGTGACGCGTGAGCTGCTTAATGTGACGAGTGAGCTACTCAATGTGACGCGTGAGCTACTCAATGTGACGCGTGAGCTACTCAATGTGACGCGTGATCTACTTAATGTGACGCGTAAGCCACTTAATGTGACGCGTGATATACTCAATGTGACGCGTGAGCTACTCAGTGCACGACAACATAGTCTGCCGTGCTGACTCGTAACCTTGGTTACTGACTCATAACCATGGTTGCTGACTCATAACCATATCTGGGTTGTCCTAGATCTGCTGGTGTGCATCATTTACGCTACGGGAGGAAATAACCGAGCTGGAAAGTGCAAATCACCATTACTGAAGACTGCAAAACTGCTCGTATTGGATCCTACCAGTCAGTTAGACGACATCTGAAATATGATCCTTTCCCTATGCGGGTTGTTTGCGTGCCCACGTTTTTTTCTTCTTCTGAGATTGCTAAACCGATAACCAGAAGCAATGAAACTGGGTCTGATAACTATCCAGTGATCGACAAAAAATGGTTTCGGAACACGTTTTCCACGCACTTCCTGAGCAAGTGCTAGTAACAGAAGTCAAATGTAAAATATGCACGTGCTATTTTATGCTAAAAAAAATATGCACGGCTACGTGCATATTCTATGTCTCAATTTTCTGACACTTTTCTTTCGTGTTCATGAAACCAGACATTGTTTTCGTTTTCCCTTCTCAGGCGCATTATCTTTCTCTAATATATTCAGGTGCAATTATATTTTTCAAAAAATGAAGAATCTGGTAAATTTACAAGCATCCTCGACCATTTTCCTGACTATTTTGTTTTGGTTTCCGCAAATGACCTACAAATGAGGGATTATCAGCAGTCTATCCTTCGAGAAAAAAAAGAAGAAGAAAAAAATGTGCTGGGTACTCTTTCCGGGTCGACGATACTTCAACCATTCATTCCATCAAAAAAGGCGCAGCGATAAGCATTCCGCTTGTCGCTACGTTTCGTAGTTATTGAGATATTAGCGGAAGCATAAATCAACCCTTCGTGGCTAGCACGAACTTCCGGCAGTTTTCGGGTTATAACTTTATCAGTTATAAAGATATCAACTTTAATTTTGTTGTGTACATACACTGGTACAAGATTTAGGGGACATGTCAGGGTTTTTCGTTTTTTCAATGCAAATGTTATATACATACAAATACAAATTTTGTTTTCTCAAAATTGCGAAATTTTGAAAGCAAAATTTTCCAAATTCGAGACTGTTATCTGAAAGCCCTTGCATTTGTCTACTAATATCTCTTTGTGCTTGAATTTCGCAGTTGAATAAACCCTCCACGAGTGTTTAGCCATGCAAACCTTTGGTATCAAAAACGCCCGAACATGCCTCTCTAAAAGTGCTCCTGGAGCCGCGAATGAGGCATATTTTTTTTGTATAAAGCACACCCTCATATGCGCAATGAAAAGTTAGGAAAAGTCAGAAAGTTTGATGACCTTAGCTTCAATAACGAATGTGCAGCACATGGAAAATGTCTGGGGGGGGAGATTCGCCCCTCCCCCCTTGACAGGAATAGGATTAAGGAAACTCCGACGGCATCCCATTTTGCGTATCTAGGTCAACTGGTGACCGTTGAGGTCAGGTCAATGACCCTTGTGGGGTCTGACATGACATTCACGAAAAGGTCATAGGTCGCGATCTAATAGTGATATACACTTTAAATTTGGATAGGATATGTATAAAACGTATAATGTTGTAAACCCAGCTACAGCTATGTGCCGCAGGTGTAAAAGGTTGTTCAAGAAAAACCTTAGGGGGGGGGGCTGACAGCCGCCTCGTAGGGCGAGGGTTAAAACAGACAAATGCAGTCACCTTTCCTGATTTTTTTTTGTAGATGTGTGCCTCATTATTTCGACGGAAAGTTTTATCATATCAATTCTTAATAACACAACGGAAGCGAACTTTAATGGTTATTTAATTATGTCAAACATGCTGGGACTTATCCCTCAAACCAACGTCTTGGCCGTTCTGACTCCGTCATTGTTCTAGCTCCAGACGGTGCCGCGGTTCAGGCACCGTCTCTGCGGTGGTGATCCAACTCTCACTCTTCGTGACAATCCTGCCGCGGTTCAGGTACCGTCTCTGCGGTGGTGATCCAACTCTCACTCCTCGTGACCATCCTGCCGCGGGTCAGGCACCGTCTCTGCTGTGGTGATCCAACTCTCACTCCTCGTGACCATCCTGCCGCGGGTCAGGTACCGTCTCTGCGGTGGTGATCCAACTCTCACTCCTCGTGACCAACCAATCCCCAGCATCTTAGCTATTATTATCTCCTGCAGCAACGCGTGATTCGTCTTCAATCGATCTGAATATTAATATTATGTGTTCACTGAACAAAAATGGCACTTAGGTCATCAAGAATAGCCTACAATAACATGATCCAGAAGGAATTAGACTGATATCTTGCGTATCCTTGGAATAGGAAGCATTCGAATATATCCCCATTGACTTATAATGGGGAGGTCACGAAATTGACCCGACCTTAGGTCGCTGATATAACAAATCCAAAATAAACGAATTGTAGATATATATGCCTTATGAAATCCTGTAAGTGTAAAACGGATCATCCAAAAACTGTGACTGTGGTACGACCATATGTTTTTTTAGGTGGGGTCACCTGACCTGGTGACCTGACCTGAGATAACTCGAGGTATAGTTTTAACATAATGTGCGCAATTGATGCCAAAAGAGCTGTGTCAAAAACGCCGCCGTTTTTTCTCGCTATTCTCGAAAAACCTTAACCCGGCAGTAACTGGGGTATATTCTGTAACACGACTCACTGTGGGGGGGGGGGTTTAGCCCCCCTGGTATCTTCAGAACCAATGATTTCAGCGGGACGCACAAGGCGGCATTCGAAAGCGCTCAATGATATAAGCCTAACGCAAGCTTAAAAATGTCAAATTAAGGTCACATGTCAGGTCACGGTCAAGTCAAACGTAAAAATAGAGGTATTTGAGTTTATGGACAATACTTGCCATCCATGGCCTTCGATTGCGCCTATAATCACCCAAAGTGCTGTCAAAAGTATGATACATATCCCACATGAGCTAAAGTGAGATTGTTGGAAAAGATCAAGGTCAAGATCAGGTCATAAAAGGTCACTACACACAAAATATCTACGAAAGTCATGCAGCACATGTTTTATGGATGCTTCTACGCGTAGAATTCGATAGTGGTAGTGATTTTACCACCTGACTTCATTTACGTGAAGATAGTGTCAAGTTCAGGTCAAGTTCAGGTCACTGAAGGTCAAAATTTGAAATTGATAAATCGAAATGAAAAAACATGTTTCTATATCAGTTGTATCTAAAACAAACAGTGCTGGCATATATTTGTCTGTATCCGGTCAATACAAGACAAAAAACGCAATTTCAAAATATGACGTCATAATTTAGCCATACTTTATATGCCATGACAGTAAAAAAAGATGATATAATTTTGAAATTTTGTATGGTAGTTGCCCATATGTTGTTATCTGACATATATTCCGTTTTTTCAATATCTTTGAAAAATTTGATTTTCTGAGCATTTCTTCCAAAAAAGTTTTTTTGTGAAATTTTTGGCGTCAAAAAACAAAATTTGTGAAATTTTGGGATAGCTGGTTTGTAGCCTTTGCAATTTTCTACCTTTTAGGGTTTTTGGATTGCATTTTGCTTCAAATGCAGCATTTGTACGGCTTGGCAAAGTTTAGCCGATTTTGGTGTCAAAATCGTGTTTAGTGACGTCACTAAATTCACTATATCTCGAGAAAAAAATTCTGACGAAATTTTCCCATTTTTTTCTTAAAAGGTGTAAAATGATGCCCGGAAAGATACTGAAGTTTTGCCGTCGATATCTGGACTATTTATTGAGATATTCCTGATATTCCTAAGGGGGGGCTAAAAAAGCCCCCCAGTGACTCGCGGGTTAAGGGGGTTAGCTACACCCCCCCCCCCCCCGGCACGGCGCGGATTAATCCGTAATCACAATACGTTGTAGATATACGAACTATATTTTCATGCCGCCTGCCACCCGCTTGCCTGTATACTAACATCTGCGGTAATGTGGGTTACCCGTGGCCAGTGCGGGGAGACTTGACGTCACCCCCAGGAGAGCCCTTCATGGAATGGGAATCCCGTATAGGAATAGGAGCGTGATGGAAATGGATGGGAATCTTATTTGGAAATGCAACAAGTTGGAAAGGGTTTGGGACAGACTATATCATTTTTTAGCACCACAAAAATTGAAATATGCTAAAACGGGTGGGAACGGGAGCCCCATCAATTATAAATTCGGATTGGAACGGGTTTGGGTCTGGCTAAATGGGCTGGAACGGGATGGGGGCTGAAAATGTTTCCCATGAAGGGCTCTACCCCCTAGGCTTTAGACCCTGTACTGATGATGGTTAAAATCGCATTTGGTATGCAGGAAGTCAAGAATTAAACTTCGTTTTCTTTCTATAACTTTGGAGAATAATCAATTTTAAAATGAATATGATATAACGCATTGTTTAAGATGACCATTAATGTTGCTGCCTGTGGGATTTCCTGACCAGAGCTGTGATTGTAAATTTAGTCTCCGATGAAGATGTCAGATCATGTCACATAAATATCCGGTAATATCCAATAAACTTCCAAAACTGTCTTAATTTCCACCGTCATTCTCACCCGGTACAATGAAGGGGGGGGGGGGCTTTCCGTTACTTGATGGGTTCTATTAGACCTTTCATGGCTAAGTTGGAAGTTTGGAAATCGAAGAGAAAAACAAGAAAACAAATGGACATATGTCTGGTTTAAATTTTGCAAGCAGACTTGTGACCGGTGTAATAAATTGTCTCAACTAAATGCTGTCTTTCAGGTATCCCTCCCCTACTCTAATGGTGGAGTAAGCACATAACCAAAAGACAATCTGCTAGTGTGATTTTGTAGAAGGATAGTGCATGCCCACATGCGCATCATGCGCAACAACATGCCCCGTCCACGTACCAAACCTACATCCCAGCAGACATATGGAGTGCCAACTCCATCTCAGCTGATATATGGGGTGCCACAGACATCCCAGCTGATATATGGGGTGCCACCTCCATCTCAGCTGATATATGGTGTGTAACCTCCATCTCAGCTGATATATGGGGAGCCACCTCCATCTCAGCTGATATATGGGGTGCCAACTCCATCCCAGGGGACATATGGGGTGCCACCTACATCTCAGCTGATATATGGGGTGCCACAGACATCCCAGCTGATATATGGGGAGCCACCTCCATCTCAGCTGATATATGGGGTGCCACCTCCATCTCAGCTGATATATGGGGAGCCACCTCCATCTCAGCTGATATATGGGGTGCCACCTCCATCTCAGCTGATATATGGGGTGCCACCTCCATCCCAGCTGATATATGGGGTGCCAACTCCATCCCAGGGGACATATGGGGTGCCAACTCCATCCCAGCTGACATATGGGGTGCCACCTCCATCCTAGCTGATATATGGGTGCCACCGACATCCCAGCTGATATATGGGGTGCCGCCTAGCCTACATTTCAGCTGATATATGGGGTGCCACGTAGCCCACATCTCAGCTGATATATGGGGTGCCACCTACATCTCAGCTGATATATGGTGTGTAACCTCCATCTCAGCTGATATATGGGGTGCCAACTCCATCTCAGCTGATATATGGGGTGCCAACTCTATCCCAGCTGATATATGGGGTGCCACCTAGCCTACATCTCAGCTGATATATGGGGAGCCACCTAGCCTACATCCCAGCTGATATATGGGGAGCCACCTAGCCTACATCTCAGCTGATATATGGGGTGCCTCCTAGCCTACATCTCAGCTGATATATGGGGAGCCACCTAGCCTACATCTCAGCTGATATATGGGGAGCTACCTAGCCTACATCTCAGCTGATATATGGGGAGCCACCTAGCCTACATCTCAGCTGATATATGGGGTGCCACCTCCATCTCAGCTGATATATGGGGAGCCACCTAGCCTACATCTCAGCTGATATATGGGGAGCCACCTAGCCTACATCCCAGCTGATATATGGGGAGCTACCTAGCCTACATCTCAGCTGATATATGGGGTGCCACCTCCATCTCAGCTGATATATGGGGAGCCACCTACATCTCAGGGCTGATATATGGGGTGCCACCTAGCCTACATCTCAGCTGATATATGGGGAGCCACCTAGCCTACATCTCAGCTGATATATGGGGGAGCTACCTAGCCTACATCTCAGCTGATATATGGGGTGCCTCCTAGCCTACATCTCAGCTGATATATGGGGGTGCCACCTAGCCTACATCTCAGCTTGATATATGGGGAGCCACCTAGCCTACATCTCAGCTGATATATGGGGTGCCACCTCCATCTCAGCTGATATATGGGGAGCCACCTAGCCTACATCTCAGCTGATATATAGGGAGCCACCTACATCTCAGCTGATATATGGGGTGCCACCTACATCTCTGCTGATATATGGGGTGCCACCTAGCCTACATCTCAGCTGATATATGGGGAGCCACCTAGCCTACATATCAGCTGATATATGGGGGTGCCACCTAGCCTACATCTCAGCTGATATATGGGGTGCCACCTAGCCTACATCTCAGCTGATATATGGGGAGCCACCTAGCCTACATCTCAGCTGATATATGGGGAGAAACCTAGCCACATCTCTGCTGATATATGGGGTGCCACCTAGCCTACATCTCAGCTGATATATGGGGAGCCACCTAGCCTACATCTTAGCTGATATATGGGGAGCCCACCTAGCCTACATCTCAGCTGATATATGGGAGAGCCACCTAGCCTACATATCAGCTGATATATGGGGAGCCACCAAGCCTACATTTCAGCTGATATATGTGGTGCCACCTCCATCTCAGCTGATATATGGGGAGCCACCTAGCCTACATCTCAGCTGATATATGGGGGAGCCCACCTAGCCTACATCTCAGCTGATATATGGGGAGCCACCTAGCCTACATATCAGCTGATATATGGGGGAGCCACCAAGCCTACATTTCAGCTGATATATGTGGTGCCACCTCCATCTCAGCTGATATATGGGGAGCCACCTAGCCTACATCTCAGCTGATATATGGGGAGCCACCTAGCCTACATCTTAGCTGATATATGGGGAGCCACCTAGCCTACATCTCAGCTGATATATGGGGAGCCACCTAGCCTACATATCAGCTGATATATGGGGAGCCACCAAGCCTACATTTTCAGCTGATATATGTGGTGCCACCTCCATCTCAGCTGATATATGGGGAGCCACCTAGCCTACATCTCAGCTGATATATGGGGAGCCACCTAGCCTACATCTCAGCTGATATATGGGGTGCACCTAGCCTACATCTCAGCTGATATATGGGGAGCCACCTAGCCTACATCTTAGCTGATATATGGGGGAGAAACCTAGCCACATCTCTGCTGATATATGGGGTGCCACCTAGCCTACATCTCAGCTGATATATGGGGAGCCCACCTAGCCTACATCTTAGCTGATATATGGGGAGCCACCTAGCCTACATCTCAGCTGATATATGGGGAGCCACCTAGCCTACATATCAGCTGATATATGGGGAGCCACCAAGCCCCTACATTTCAGCTGATATATGTGGTGCCACCTCCATCTCAGCTGATATATGGGGAGCCACCTAGCCTACATCTCAGCTGATATGTGGGGAGCCACCTAGCCTACATCTCAACTGATATATGGGGTGCCATCTACCAGACTGGCTATTGATTCAACTTTTTGGGAACGATTCAATCATGATTCATTTTGGAATCTGAATGATTCAATCACCGTTCGATTCACGGATACAATTTGAGAATTGATTCCTTCCGATTCAAAGAATCAAAACAAATATTTGAATCGATTCACGTTTGATTCAACATTTAAATATATTAGGTGAAATTTATGTCAAATCAATAAAAATGGAAACATGCATATATATATAATCATTCAAACATTGTTACAGCAATACTATTTTCAGTATAAATTAATGTAGCCACTGGGACTGCATGTATTTGCACAATTTACCAGTTTACTCGAATCGTTATATCTTTTGATTCAATCAGCCTTGATTTGATGCAGGTTTTGATTCAATCACGATTCATGAATCAAAAGACCTGGTGGTGAAATCAATAATATTTCGATTCATTAATTTTGATTGATCGATTCCAATCGATTACAATCAGTGTTGAATCAATAACCAGTCTGCCACCTACATCCCCGCTGATATATGGGGTTGCCACCTCCATCTCAGCGGACATATAGGGTTGCCAGCGGACACCTGATCGTTAACAGGACCCGAATGGTTGAGTGCAATAAGGGATAAGTTGAGTCAATTGATGCAATTTATTACAATCCTGGACGCGGTTGTCTGCAGGTGTAAAATAATCAATCCTCCAATTTGTTCCAGTGCAGCATTGCCAAATGGCCAACATCAGGGATGTTCCCATTAACCCGGCAGACGCTGGAGTTTCCTGGACACCTTCGAGCCGCTGGAGCTTTATGATGGTATTGTGACATGACCTGACCTGACATGGGGAATTGACACCCAAATTGCACCCACATGTGGGTACAATTATTCATTACAGTTATTATTAAGTACAATTATTATTCAATTATTCAACATTATTCTTTCTAAGGCACCCAAAGTTTCAAGTCGCTGTGCTTCGTGTTCTTGTGATATCGCCGAAAAACCAAGGGGGGGGGGGGCAAACTAGCCCCAAGCACCTCTTTGGTCAACAAACAGAACCCAACAATCGCCTGCAACCCCTATTCATGTGCAGGAGAGGACTGCAGCACCGCGCTGCCTTCACTGTTAGGTGTTACGTTCCCCGAGCCGACCGGGTCCGGGACTGCCGGATCGCTACGCGTGCGGCCGGCCGTTCTCTGCAAAAGTGCCACCGCAGCACGGCCGATCAGCGCCATCAAACGTTACCACGAGTCACGAGCGGGGAGGGGAGCGGGGGGGGGAGAGCGGGGAGGAGAGCGGGGAGGGGAGCGGGGAGGGAGCGCGGAGGGGAGGCGGGGAGGGGAGAGCGGGGAGGGGAGCGGGAGGGGGAGCGGGGAGGACAGCGGGGAGGGGAGCGGGGAGGGGAGTGGGGGGGACGGGGAGCGGGGAGGGGAGCGGGGAGGGGAGCGGGGAGGACAGCGGGGGAGGGGAGCGGGAGGGGAGCGGGGAGGAGCGGGGAGGGGAGCGGGAGGGGAGTGGGGGGGGGACGGGGAGCGGGGAGGGAGCGGGGAGGACAGCGGGGAGGGGAGCGGGGGGGGGGGAGAGCGGGGAGGGGAGGCGGGGAGGGGGAGCGCGAAGGGGATCGGGGAGGGGAGCGGGGAGGGGAGCGGGGGAGGGGAGCGGGGAGGGGAGCGGGGAGGAGAGCGGGAGGAGAGCGGGGAGGGGAGTGGGGAGGGGAGCGGGGAGGAGAGCGGGGAGGGGAGCTGGGAGGGGAGTGGGGAGGGGGGAGCGGGGAGGAGAGCGGGGAAGGGAGCGGGGAGGAGAGCAGGGAGGGGAGTGGGGAGGGGAGCGGGGAGGGGAGTGGGGAGGGGAGCGGGGGAGGGAGAGCGGGGAGAGGAGCGGGGAGGGGAGCGGGGAGGGGAGCGGGAGAGGAGAGCGGGGAGGGGAGCGGGGAGGAGAGCGGGGAGGGGGAGGTCACGACTCGGTGTGGGACGGGGCCCCGAAGCGCCGCACCGAACAACCGGACTCGATGACGGATGTATTGGAGATAGCTACGAGATAAATTTAGTATTAGAGATCTAGAGATTTGAGGTAGCTGAAAGATATAATTTGTCTAACAGAGATGTAGAGATTTGGGGTTTAAAGGAATTAGATCAACAATATAAAGATTGTGAAGGATTTAGGTATGCGATAGATCATAAATCAGATGATGCTTTCTAGACCCCAGACCCCATCTCAATGTCGTATTTGAATAATCCAAGTAGAATGACTTCAGTATACAGTGTTAAATCGATAAGTGCGTACCGTGTCAAAAAGGAACAACTTGCGCAGCTTGATGTCTCCGTTATAGATTTCGGTGCACTGGTGCGGGGAAAAACTCACATATCAAATGACATCATCAAATACTAAGCAACTTAAGAAACTTAAATACTCCATGTTAGATTTGTTTGAAACAGCACGACTTAATTTTATAGCCTTACAAAGACACGATAGGATTGTTTTGCCGGCACAAAATACTCACCTTTCATTCGGATACGATTCCCTTATGTATTATTACTGATTTTGTATACTTTGTATTATTTTAAATTTAGGAATTAAATTTATGTGTATATTTATTTATGTATTTATTTATGGCATGCAACAAAGCCCAGCTATTTGAGGCTAGTACAGTACAGCGTTCTGGTAATTGGTGACAGTATCAATACGAACGTCAACCAATGATCATGCGAATACACAATGAGCGACAAAAACAATATTTATAAGATAAGGCAAAAACAATCATCATAAGACTAGAGTAAGAAATCGCGACTCGGTACACGTCAGCCAAAGAGCCA
>JAXIVJ010002834.1:100000-102672 GCA_036785665.1 Chirona hameri
TGTTATGATAGTGCCCCGCGTCGCGCCTCGCCGGGCCACCTGTTCAAACAGCGCGCTGCGTCGCGACCTCACGTGTTTTCGCCATGTCTCTCTACGCGCCCGGTTTGTCTAGCCTCCCCTGTCTAACCCCTTCTCGCGACCTCATTTCCTCGCCGTATTTAAGCCGCTGTCAACATGTCTCCCCCTCTGTTCTCACTAGACTCTCGCGCTGATCGGACGGCTCTGTGCTCTCCCAGCCTCCGCGCAGAGCGGTCGGCTCCTTCGTCGTGTGATTTCGCCTTCCGCAATATAGACTGTGAAAGAGTGCAGTGGTGTGACAAGTGGTGTCTGCCGAGAGCGGAAGCAGAAGTGCGCGATCACCGACACAGTAATACAGCGCAGTGTTACCTAACCTGTCACCCCACCGTTCCTGGCTTGCTGCATTGTAAGTCTCCTTGTCGTCTGAATTTTCGACTTCTATCACGCCCACACCGACTCACCTGTCACCCCACCTTTCCTGGCTTGCTGCATTGTAAGTCTCCTTGTCGTCTGAATTTTCGACTTCTATCACGCCAACCCCCATTGTGTACCGCCTTCATCCTTTCATGACAAATACCTGCGCTCGCTGTTTATAATTTCCCGGACCCAAATGCCATGGACTGGTAGCCACGATCAATTTAGAGCTACACAGATACATTCCACACCAGAGCGCTCGAGACACACGAGAAGGTGTTTCGGGCCCACGTAGGCTTACCGCGTCTGGCGACAAGGGGGGGGGACGTACCATTCCCTTGCACGGTCCACGTAGGTATCGGATGCTGCACTGGCGAGGGTAACCCGCGCGGCGCTGGGGTCTCCATCCGAACGTGCGGCGCTGGGGGTAAATTTTACCCCCCCTCGTATCTTCCGAACCAATAACCACAGAGAGATGCGCAAGGCGGGGATCGAAAGCTCTCAGTAAGAAGAATCTAACGCAAGCCCGAAAATATTAACATAAGGTCACATGTCAGGTCACAGGTCAGGTCAAGTGTCAAAATTTCAGTATTTGGGTTTTTGGGCTATACTTTCCATCCAAAGCCTTGCATTGCAACTATTATCTCACAAAGTGCTCCAAATGTATAATGCATCTCCCGCATAAGTAAAAGTGAAATTTTAAGCAAAGGTCAAGGTCAAGGTCAGGTCACAAAAGGTCACAGGTCTACGAAAGCCATGCGACACATGTTGTATGGGTTATTTTACACGTATAATTCGATAGAAGCAGCCATTTTCACAACTTGACACCATATAATCGCCCTCAGGTTCCAAGGTCAGGTCACAATAAGGTCAAAATTTGAAATTGATTAATCTAAATAAACATTGCATGTTTCTAGACTATTTTTGTCTTCGAAATACAGTTGGTGGCATTCATTTGTCTGTATCTGGTCAGTAAAAGCCAAAAAACGCAATTAAAAAAAATGACGTCATGAGTTACTTATTCTTAGAGAGCCATAAGTCAGTCAAAAATAAAGAAATTGCTTTGAAATTTGGTTTGAACATCGTTCATACTCGGTTCTCTAATATATCTCCCGGTTTTTTGAAAATCTTCAAACAAAAAACTTTTGTGGAAATTCTTCCCCAAAAATCAGTTTCTTGCAATTTTTTTTTGGTCAAAAACCTAAAATTTTGAATATCTGAGATAACCATATTAAAGACAATGTTATTTGCTTTCTTTTGACGCCTTTTATTTGCGATTTGCCTCAACACGCTATTTTCTACGATTTTTCAAACATTTAACGTTTTTTTTCACCAAAAATGACATGACATGACGTACACTAAAACGTCATTATCTCCTCAAAATTTTCACGAATTTCAAAAAATTGTAACACAAGATGTAGAATTGATGTAACATAAGGTAACGAAAGTTTCATTTCGATATCTGTCATAGTTTTTAAGTTATGGAGAAAATCCGTGAGGGGGGTAAAATTTACCCCCCCAGCGCCGCGCGGGTTAGATACTAGACTGTATGACTATATTTGTAACTGTTTGTCTTCATACAAAGATGATTGACGAGATGTAAAAACTGAATCTTTGAAATACAAAACAAAAATAATAATAATAATAATATTTGAACCCTGTGATTTAACGTGGTCGAGTTATGGGTGATACATAGCTGGAACTACCGCCAATCATCATCTGTTCACTAATTCTTGTTTTGCTGTGGTGTGTTGTTTTTGGTTGTCCATGGCAGTTCAAGAAGGTAACTGTTCTTGGTGCTTCAGCGCCCAGTGGTATACACTACATAGTGGTTAGTGATGTGTGGTGTAGTCTAGGGCGGCGCCACCTTCCGAAAGTTGAGGGGTGGGGGCAGAGGCATTCTGAAGTCGATTCTTTCCATGCAACGCCCATAGGCGTAATGCTAAAATCCGAAAATGTTTGGGGAGGGGGGGGGGGGGGGGGACACGCCCCCCCCCCGCCCCTCCCACCCCCCCCCCCCCCCCCAGTGGCGCCGTCACTGGGTGTAGTATATAATTCAACTGATGATATTATCTGGCAAGTTTGCCAGGAAATGCATTTTGGAGCAATTTCTCACACATTTTAACGGTACACGGTCAAGGAACTAGTGACAACTGAACCAGTAACAACTGAACCAGTGACAACTGAACCAGTAAAACTGAACCAGGGGACTGAATCAGTGACAAGTGACAACTGAGGTC